>QODF01000040.1:5633273-5667545 GCA_024372805.1 Oostethus manadensis
TCTCTCACTTCTGGGGATGTTCTGCATCACTTCATCCAGGTCTGACCAGAATTTCTCTTTCTCCTCCATCTCACATCCTACCTGTAGAGCATACCCACTAACAACATTGAACATCACACCTTCAATTTCTAGCTTCAGGCTCATCACTCTATCTGACACTCTTTTTACCTCCAGGACGTTGCCAGCAAACTCCTTCTTCAAAATCACCCCTACTCCATTTCTCTTCCTATCTACACCATGATAGAACAGCTTGAACCCGGCTCCTAAGCTTCTAGCCTTGCTACCGTTCCACCTGGTCTCCTGGACACACAATATGTCTACCTTCCTCCTCTGCATCATGTCAACTAATTCTCAACCTTTTACCAGAAATAACATTCAAAATATAAAACCTTCTCAGCACTTTCATCCATCCAATTCGGAGACTAATTACTAATTATTAAAGTAATTACTTGCCTAAAAATGCACACTTTTAGTTGGAATCACTGTTTAAAAATATGATATTATATGGCTGTCACATAGATACTTTTGAAAATATGTGTCTTTCATGGCTCTCTTAGCCCTAAAGGTCCCCTTACGACTCCTGGTTTAAAACATCCATTAGCACAAATTGTGTTACTAATCTTTTTTTCTTCTGTTTCCAAACAACAGACTCTGTTTCACCGAGCTCCTTGATGAAGGGACAGGACTACATTGTGTTCTTCGTGGACACACACTCCCAGTCTGTGGGGGGGCGGAGTTATTGCTGGTGGAAGCATGATTAAATATTTATTTTACTCAATCAAATACAAATAAATGTATACTCATTATTGTTTGTTGATAGTCCGCCTCTGTTCATTGAAACCTATCATAAAAATTAACCATACACAGAAAGTGTAAAATGTATAAGTACTCTCCATCAATGAATGATAATGAACACATGGGATAGGAGTCACAGTGTATTTATATTTAAGTAAAAGTTATATTTAAGTTTAACTTTTTTGTCTCTTTGGTTTGTTCAAGAACCACTTATTTTCCTAAATATTTAAACTTTTTTCTTAAATAATCTATGATATTATGACTTTTTATGTTTAATGTTTCGACTTAATTCCCATAATATTATACACTTTTCCCCAACCCAATTTTTACAAAAATTACAACTTTATTTTGTTTTGTTTATTTCTCATATTTTAACTTTTAAATAAGAAAATGTTTCTTCAATATTTCAACTCCATGCCACTAAAAGTACGTGATCTTTCCTCATAATATGACCAGTTCATTCTTGAACAATTGCAAATGTTTTTCTTGTTAGAATACAAATTATTTCTGTGAATATATACTTAACCTTTCTTCTACTACTTTAAAAATAGAATATATGTAATAATATAACTTTATCAGCAAGCTAATTTAGCAAATAAAATACATATTTATTTGTTGTTTTGTTTTTTATTATATTAGGACTTTAAAATATTTCCTGAATATTTCATCTTGATGCTACTAAAATGATTCTGTTCTTTCATTCTTGTAAAATTACAACTTTTTTCTGTATTTTGACTTTACTTTAAAATTAATTGCATATTTTCCCATTTTTGATTCTGTTTTTTTGTGCTTTTCTTTTTTTTTTTACATCTTGCCACAAGCCACAAATGGCCCCTGGGCCGCACTTTTTATTTATTTATATATTATTACCAATTTATGGTAGGTTAGTTTTTTTTCTGCATATTTATGGAGAAAAAAATATATATACTTTTTATAAACAATCCACAAATTTACAAGGTTGTGACTGCTGAATCATAAATGTGCAGGAATCCACTATACAACCAAAATGTGAATATGAACAGAAATATTGGTCCAGATCTCCATACTAAAACTCAATCGGTAACCCATCAATTTAATTGCAACCATTTTATGCTTCAAACTTTGTTGTAACAGTTTGGGGCAGGTGCTTTTCTGTTTTAGTGTGAATGCCTCCCAGTGCACAGAACAATTTACTGAAGCATGGTTTTGCGGATTTTTTACTCATGTACATTTTCTTCTTGTTAAGTTCCTTTTGGAATTTGTACATGTCCCAATACTTTTGTCCATGTAATCTCCCAAGTTCCCTTTCTCTTTTCTTCGAGGGCGTGCAGACGCCAGTTCAACCTTTCTCCCCAAAAAGAAAGGTGACCCTGCGTGCCTCCTGTCCACCCATCCAAAGACTCCGTTGCTGTGCCCAGAAGCAGCTGTACAGACAGACAGCGCCTGGCAGCCTGGAACGCCAAAGTTGAAATGAAGTATAAATAGCATGTGGGTTATCAGTTTCAAGTTAGCTACCCAAGGATTATGAATAATTGATGCACACCCAGGAGGGTGACGGTGGGAGGATTTCTGGGAGGTCATAAGACGAAAACACAAAGACTTTCCAATGTGCACTATTATGCATCATCATCGGCTCTAAATCGCTTCTAAATCATGCGGGACTCTTTGGCAAGACCCCATTAGAAACTAGCAATGACTTGTTGGATGTTGGTGACTGAGAGGAAGAGGAAATTGAAGCCTGCGTGAGTTCAGCAGACCAAGTCTACTGGATTTCATTTCTCTTAGGCTACATCCACATGAAGACGAAAACGCTCAACATTTCCAAAATGTTTTCTGTAAAGATGAAGCCGGTTCAGAAACTATGCGCGACCAGTATTATTATATTCGTTTTGACGCAAGTGTAGAAGCCGGGGCGAAGCCGTAACTGCGAAGCCGCGAAAACGCCGTTTTCAAATCTTTCCACTCTTGTACCCGGTTTCAAAAGTGTTCGTTTACAGACCATGAAAACGCCGGCTTCATGTGGATGATACGCCGTTTTGATTAAGTATTTATGCGTTTAGGCCTCGGATCGTCTTCGTGTGGATGGGGCTTTAGACGTTACCCCTGACCCCCCCCTCCCCCACCAACAGTACACACGGCTCTATCTCTGCCGGGCACATTGGACTGCAAGAAACATTTTTGGCAGCAGCATCAAAATGCACGTCAAATGTGAGAACTATCAGGCTGCAATAGATAAGCTTTTGAAGCCAAGACTGCGACCTTCTACTTCTGTGCCTTTCTGTTATCTCGCTTTACACTGGACCGGAATTAGTGAAAATTTTGGCTTACACTCTTCCACTGCACTGTGGTTTAGGTTTGATTTTAACCCCCACCTTACTCTAAAACAGTGGGTCACAAACTTTTTACAGTCCTGCACCCCCTCAGACATTTGACTTGCAGTACATACAGTATATTCCCTAAAGCTGCTGCACACAAAAACATCCGAATCAGAATCAGCTTTATTCGCCATGTGTTGCCACACTAGGAATTTGACTCCGGTCAATATCACTCTCTATTGCAATAATGATAATAACTGTACATAGTGGGGAACAGGAGAATAGTACTATACATATTTACATGGAGTGTATATAATTGGGATTATGTACATGTTATACTGAATAATTATGGTATTTACAATGTTGCAGGTTACAATACAATTTACAGTGTAATGTCCAAAGAGTATTTAGTGCAAAAAATAGCAATACAAGTTGACAGTGTTGACATCCAAAGTAAGGAACATAGGATGTAGTGCAAATGCTCATGGGTACAAAATAGCGCGGGGGCTTTAGGAGTTCAATAGTTTGACAGCCAGGGGAAAGAAACTGTTATTGAGCCCGGTTGTTTTGGCGAGCAGTGCTCTGTATCGCCTACCGGAAGGGAGGAATTGTAACAGTTTTGTGGGCGGGTTGTGAGCGGTCCTCAGAGATGTTGCCTGCCCTCTTCTTGGCTCTGGACCTGTGCAGTTCCTGTAAGGAGGGCAGGCTGGTGTCAATAATTTTCTCTGCAGACCTGATTGTCTGTTACAGTCTGCTCTTGTCCAGTTTGGTAGCGGAGCCAACCCAAACTGTGATAGGGGAGGCAGAGAACAGACTGTACTATGGCTTTGTAGAAGGTTGTTAGCAGTTCCTTGGGCAGGTTAAACTTCCTGAGCAGTCTCAAAAAGTACATCCTTTGTTGTGCCTTCTTCCGGATCGTGTCTATGTAAAGGGACCACTTCAGGTCCCGGGAGATGGTAGAACCCACTTGAATGAGTCCACAGAAAACACTGTTGTTGAGGATTGTGGGGGGGTGGCGTCTAAAGTCTACTATCATTTCCACAGTTTTAAACGGGTTTAGTACCAGGGTATTGTGACTGCACCAGGATACCAGCTGATCCACCTCGCTTCTATAAGCAGTTTCATCACCGTCACTGATGAGGCCAATGACAGTGGTCTCATATGCGAATTTCAGCAGTTTCACAGCTGGGTAGCCTGAGGTGCAATCATTTGTGTAGAGGGAGAAAAGCAGAGGGGACAGGACACACCCCTGGGGGGCACTAATGCTGATGGACCGGGAGCTGGATATGGTGTTCCACAGCCTCACCTGCTGCCTCCTGTCAGTCAGGAAGCTGTTGATTCAGTGACAGATGGAGGGGGACACACAGTGAGTTGGGTGAGCTTTTGGAGGAGGATGTCCAGGACTATTGTGTTAAAGGCGGAGCTAAAGTCCACAAACAGGATCCTGACATATGTCCCTTCAAAGTCGAGGTGCTTTAGGATGTAGTTTAGCCCCATGTTCACCGCATCCACAACACACCAGTTTGGCCGGTAGGCAAACGCAGGGTATCCAGCAGTGGGCCTGTGATGCCTTTTTAGGTGCACCAACAAAAGTCTCTCTAGATTAACCCTTTTTACTCTTAAATAATTTAAAATATTCAACATAATTATTTAATTCCATTCCATTCCATTTTTTTTCGCTTATCCACGTACAGGTTGCGGCGGCAGCAGTCTCAGTGAGGGAGTCCAGAATTCCCTGTCCCCAACCGCCTCCTCCACTAAGGCATTCCCAGGCTAGCTATGAGACATAATCTCTCCAGTCTGTCCTAGGTCTGCCTTGTGGTCTTCTCCCGGCTGGACATGCCCAGAATACCTCACTAGGAGCCTCAAGGAACTAGGGCGAAATGTGAGGGGTATGTGAGAAGGGCAAACCGGTTAAACCAGGTTTTTCAACAGGTTTAACCAACCCATCATACACACAACATCCCCCACACAAGTCACCAGCATGGAAGGGGACACCTCTCCCACGTTCACACAACCCAGAATAACAGCAGGTCAAGTAAGTGCAGAGCTAAGGAGGCTGCGCCCCATCAAAGCATCAGGTCCAGATAGAGTATAGCCTCAACTACAGAAAACCTGCGCCTGGCAGCTGGGAGACCCTTTACAGCGGATTTTCAATCTGAGCTTGGGATTGGGGAGGGTTCCACAGCTATGGAAGACATCCTCCATTGTTCCAGTCCCAAAGAGACCACATCCTGGTGAGCTGAATGGCTAGAGCCAGTAGCTGTAATGTCGCATGTGATGAAGACCATGGAACGGCTGCTGCTCTATCACTTGAGGCCACAGACCAACCCTGCACTCAACTCTTGCAGTTTGCATAGCGGGATTTTGAAAGTGGGTGCTGAGGACGCCATTATCTACTTGCTCCACTGAGCTCTTGCTCACCTGGACAAAGGCAGTAGTGCTGTAAGGATTACGTTTTTGGACTTCTCCAGCGCTTTTAACATCATCCAGACTGCAAGTCCGACACTGTGTCGAGCAGCACAGGATCACCGCAGGGAACTGTGCTCTTGCCTGTTCTGTTTACCCTTTACATGTCCGACTTTCAGTACAACTCTGCCATGTGCAGAAATACACGGACGACAAAGCCATCGTGGGATGTATCAGGAACGGACAGGAGGATAAGTACAGAAAACGGATTCAGGACTTCTTCAACTGGTGCAACGCAAACCACCTGCACCTCAACACCACCAAGACCAGGGAAATGGTGGTGGACTTTAGTAGAAACAGGACACACCCAGAACATGTGGTCATTAAAGGTGGCCGTGTGGAGGTGGCTCACACCTACAAATACCTAGGAGTGCATCTGGATGACAAACTGGACTGGACTGCCAACATGGATGCTCTCTGTAGGAAAGGACAGAGTCTGTACTTCTTCAGAAGGCTGGCGTCTTTCAACATATGCAAGAAGCTGATACAGATTTTCTACCAGACTGTGGTATCTAGCCCTCTTGTATGCAGTAGTGTGCTGGGGGGGAGCCGCCTCAAGAAGAAGGACACCACACACCAGGACAAACTGGTGAGGATGGCAGGCTGTGTCATTGGCACTGAGCTGGACAGCCCGACATCTGTGGCAGAGCAAAAGAGACTGAGGAAGCTCCAGTCCATCGTGGACAACCAGCATCATCTAACGCACAGCATCATCTCCCAACAAAAGAGCAGTTTCAGTGGAAGATTACTATCACCGTCCAGCTCCACTGAAAGATCATTCCTCTCACTTCAAATGTCCAAAGTGTAAAAAGTTTGGGAACCCCCTGATGTAATACATAAGGTTGTCACTAAGGAGTCAGACTTTTCCTGAAGAAGGAAAGACTGCGTGTACTTCATATACAAATAAAAAGTAAGACCATAAATGTTTTTCAGTTTATAACAAAAATAATTAATTGGGCCCAAGAAGCATCTGAAAACCGTTTTAACCAAAATAAATAATTGTCTGTCTTTTTTGGCTATCCTCTAAATGATCAACCTGTATTTAAAAAAAAAAAAATCCAGGAACCTCACCACATGTCACTGCCAATTGTGTTATGCATTGCTATCTGTTGTTTGGGCATTGTTGTCATATTAAACGTAGTCAATGCAGGAAAGAAAAATGTCACAACCCATCCCCCACCTTGTGTTGTCAGTGAGGAAAAATTGCAAAATGTTCCTTTTTTTTTTTCATAGCCGAGCACAACAAACAAAGAAGGCTTTGTCTTGCCGTCATGAGGACGCATGTGTGGAGTTGTGCTCTTGGCTCCCATTGTCCATTTTTGCACTATGAGTGGATAGTGAAAGTCAAGAGATATAAGATACTTTGTGACATAAAAGTGCAGGCATTACACATTATGTAATGAAAACACGCTCACTCATGAACAAATGAGGTATTCCATTTCTGTCGCACTTTTTCTTGCTCCAAGCCTCCATGTACACATCCACACCACGTGGCTTTTTGAGCCTTATCGGCAAACTGCAGCCCTCTTGTTAAAAATGAGACAAGAGGGAGGAAGAGCAACGAGACACTGCTGCTGCTTTTCCCAGTTCTGGAGAGCCTCCAGGTCTGTGGTGCACAGCCTTGTGAGCGTTGACCTCCAGCTGGCCTTGACATGATTGCACAGGGACATGCTCGTGAAGAACATTTTCATTGCTGGGTTATATTTGCTTAATAAAGGCAAATAATAATATTAATGTCAAACATTACATTCCCTAGAGGTTGGTCTACTTCGTTTTGTTTGCATTAAGAAACACTGGAAATAATAGAACATTGAATTACAGGTATTTGCAATTCAGCATTCACAGCCGTGCAAATTTTCATATTTTTGGTCAAAACAATTTTGTTTTCATGAAAACTCATTCACGCTAAGTTGGTAATCATTTATAAACAGGTGATAATGCAAGCAAAATGTACAGCTT
Source organism: Oostethus manadensis (assembly GCA_024372805.1). NCBI lineage: Eukaryota > Metazoa > Chordata > Actinopteri > Syngnathiformes > Syngnathidae > Oostethus > Oostethus manadensis. The sequence continues at coordinate 5,640,791 of QODF01000040.1, forward strand.
ACATGTACCACTATTTATGCTCCACTGATAATTATTCCTTGTAGAGCATTGAGATTTCGCAGTTTATTCGGCGGTCCTTGAAAGCACCATGGAGCTGCTGTAAGTTTTGACAAAGTTTGTCTACTACTACAAAATGTATGCATATTTAAGCAAATTTTAAGTATTTCTTATTTAAATTAAGCATTTTCAAGCATAAAAATGGCTAAATGAATTAAAATACAATATAAGGTATTCAGAAGACTCATTTACAAGCATAACATGTATTATTCTACACTGGTCGTTGCAACCGTTGTTACTGGTCGGTGTAATATTGTATATATGTAACATTACCGTAGTATTCGGTGAGACACACAAGCACCAGACTCGATCGCCAGAACGTCAGGCTTTTATTGCATATTTGAATAATTTCAGAACAGACATTACAATACCTAACATGGGTTACTGTTGCAGCAGTAACCCACGCCAAATTACAACTCAGTTCCGAACCCTTGAGGTCACTTCCTGTTAGTCGCCCTTACCCATCTCCTCAAGCACCGGAACACATTTACAGCAACACACATGAGAATGAGTCTTATGTTTATGTCTTAGATGGTTTATTTTCTCTTATGTCTATTATGCCTCTCTTTGTCTCTTATGTCTTATGCCATTCCATTTATTCCATTTTCTTTTGCTTGTCCGGATCCGGGTGGCGAGGGCAGGAGTCTCAGTAAAAAAAGTCCAGACTTCTTGGTCCCCGGTCACCTCTTCATGTTCCACCGGGAAGACCCCGAGGCATTCCCAGGCCAGCTGTGAGACATGATCCCTCCAGTGTGTCCTAAGGGCCTTCTCCCAGCCAGGCATGGTCGGGAACATCGTCCCAGGGAGGCGTCCGAGAGGCATCCTGATAGAGATGACCAAATTACCTCAACTGGCTCCTCTCGAGCTCCTCCCGCTCCTCACGTTCTTTTTGACCATAAATGAGGGTGGAAACATAGATTGTCGGCTCAGCTCTCTCTTCACCACGATGGTCCGATACGGAGGTCGCATTACTGCCGACGCTGAACTGACTTAAACTCCTCCAAAAAAAATGCAGCCATAGATGTCAGTTTTGTGGATGTCAGAAAGTTTTCAAGGGCCCAAAGCTATTGGTTTTGAGCCAATAGAAAATATTGGACATGTTCCAGAAAGTTTTTTCAGTTAAAGCATCACCGCTTGCAATCACTTGACCCTTAAAGATGTCTGTCATCCAATTATTACACCCTTCCACCGGTTCCTTTTTTCATTTCAGCTAATGCATTTTATTCTCAAAATACCCAGTTCAGATGCAAGTGGTGCACATCACACACATCTTTGCATCCTTCTACTCCAACGCAGTCTATTGTTGCCGTTTGGCTGGCCTTTGCATAAATCCTCTGTCTGCCCAGCAGCCCTGCTTATTCTCACCCTCTGCCTCAAGCGAGGCGCAGGAAATTTCTCCTCACGCGGAGCCCTGGCACCAGCATCTGAATCCATGCATGTGTTTATGGAGCTCTGACAAATTCCTTCCTTCTCACTCTCTCTCTTCAGTTGCAGACCTGACATGCAAGCATTATATTTAATCCGTCATTCCCAGTGCAGTCGAAGGCCTTGTGGTGGAGTGGCTATGGGTCTTGGAACTGGAGCGGTGCTCTGTGTGGTGACTGCTGCACCAATATGGAGGACGCCAGGCAGCACTCTTCACATTTGTCTTGTGGTGGAGTTGATGGGATGTATAAGGGAGCTGTAATTTCTTACTGCAAGACTTTGCTTGGGTCAGTTGTTTAAAACCGTTGCCCTCTATAGGCGTTGGGGTGGTTGTAATCCGATTTTTTTGTACAATTCACTTTTACCACATTTTGTTATGTGACATCCTAATTCCAAAATTAAACACAATGGATCTCCGCTGTCACGATGCAGCATCGATGACCTGCTAATGTGCAAAAACACACCGCATTGAACTTAAATCAGTAATAATTTATACATGTGTGATAATACAAGTAAAATTTACAGCACACATGAACCACTGTATGTACATGTTTATGTCTTTAAGCTTCACTGATAATGTTTCTCCCGCGACCCTAATGAGGATAAGCGGATAGAAAATGAATGAATGAATGTATGAATAAATGAATGATAATGTTTCTTTGGCATAAAGTGAGAGTTTGCACGTGTTCGGTAGTAATGTTGTGAGACGCAAAAGGGAAAAGTGTTCAGTACTCAATTTGCACTTTGAATTGAACTTTGGTTTTTCAAAAATATTGTGATAAATCATCGCCTTTGGTTGGGGAGTTCTGACTGTTGTTTGTGCTTATGCGTCAAACGGCAGTTCAGAATACCAGCCTTTTTTGGATTCCTTAGAGGGAGTACTGGAAACTGCTTATTGGCAGCGACAGTGAGACCTACAGAGGCGTGATTGGGAGGAACGGCCCCCCTGAGCTGAACCCGAGCGGTGTTTTGTTATTGGACTTCTGTGCTCGTCACGGATTGTCAATAACAAACACCATGTTCAAGCATAAGGGTGTCCACATGTGCACTTGGCACCAGGACACCCTGGACCGCAGTTCGATTAATGACTTTGTGGTTGTGTCGTCGGACTTGCGGCCACATGTTTTGGACACTCGGGTGAAAAGAGGGGCGGAGCCATCAACCGATCACCACCTGGTGGTGAGTTGGTTCCGATGGTGGGGGAGGATGCCTGGCAGACCCAAACGCATTGTGAGGGTCTGCTGGGAACGTTTCGTTTTTCGTGCCGGACCGGTGAAGCAATACTTTGAAGACCCCCTCAATCCCACTGACACGTCTTTAAGTGAGGAAGCAGTACCTGGGGACTCCGTGGCGGGTTCACAGGTACTGAGAGGTACAGAGGTATTGGATTGGCAGACCGGGTTGGTGGTCCCGCTTTTTAAGAAAGGGGACCGGAGGGTGTGTTCCATCTATTGAGGGATCACACTCCTGACCCTTCACGGTAAGGTCTATTCAGGGGTTCTGGAGAGAAGGACCCGCTGGATAGTCGAATCCTGGATTCAGGAGGAGCAGTGTGGTTGTCGTGGAAGTGTAGACCAGCTCTATTCTCTCTGCAGGGTTCTTGAGGTGCATGGGAGTCTGCCCAACCAGTCTACATGTGTTTTGTGGACTTGGAGAAGGCATTCGACCGTGTTCTTCGGGGAATACTGAAGGGAGTGCTTTGGGAATATGGGGTATCGGACCACCTAATTCAGGCGGTTTGTTCCCTGTATGACCGGTGTCAGAGTCTGGTTCGCATTGCCGTCAACAAGTCGGACAAGTTTCCAGTGAGAGTTGGACTCCGCTAGGGCTCCCCTTTGTCACTGATTCTGTTCATTACTTGCATGGACAGAATTTCTAAGCGCAGCCAGGGCGTCAAGGGGTTCCGGTTTGGTGGCCGCAGGATTGGGTCTCTGCTTTTTGTGGATGATGTCGTCTTGTTGCCTTCATCAAGCCGTGATTTTCAACTCTTACACTTGCATTACAATAGGAAGAACGCAAAGTGTGATGTTTGAAGTCATCACCCCTTCTCTTTGTATGTTTCATCAACAAAGGGTGAGTATATTCCTGTTAATTTAATTTAGTTTTATTATACTGCAGTTAGCTTTTTAAAACTGTAAATGACGCCATAAAAACGGTGTTCTGTTTGTGGAAATTGGCAGAGGGACAATTTGAGATGTTCGAGAGAAGCTGCGGTTTTATTTCTCAAGTGGGATTCAGGCAACGATGACCACAAAGGAAAGAGTTATTTCATTTTCCCAGGAGGACAGATGAATCGCCCTACGCTGTCAGCCCATCCCTGTTTCCCTGTGGCTTGTACAACTTCCTATCATCCCCGAGCACCACTTATTTCACCTCAGCCCTTTGTATTTGCGGAGAGTTGCTTCACACAGCTTGTATGGAACACATGGAAATGACAAAGTCAAAACAGGAAAAGCAATAACAAAGTAGAAAAAGAAAAGACCATACAGAAAAAGCTGTGACAAAAAGGAAAAAGAATATGACTACATTTCTGTATTTCCACATGTATTTCCTTTTAATTTTGGCACTCCTGTGATTCCATAAATTCTCCTAATTCTGTACAAGGTGGCGTGGCTTGGATCATAGAGTGGATGGCTGCCAACCTGGTGGTTGCTGATTCTATCCTAGGTTGGTGAATCATTGTCAACAGATTTCTACAATAGTTAAGCTTCACCATTCACATGCATTAAAAAAAGTACTGAAAATGCTTCATCTAATTCACATTCCTGTTGTTCATTTTTGACATGTATGATTTCCTGTGAGTCTGGGTGTTAAGGCCAATTACAGTCTACAGGCTGCTAGCATTGTCTGGAAATGACCACACATGCAGCTCTGTAGTTTTATTGCTGTCATGCATGTGCTTGGCTTGTTTATTTACTGTGCGGTTATTGCCCACAGGTTCCCTTTTGCCAGACATTCTGCATGGTGGAACCATGTCTTGAATGATGTCATGTGGCCATGAAGCGTTCATCGTAAAACGTGTGTGTGGCAATATATATATGCCTCAATATAAATCTTTTACTTATTACGACTACATTTGGCAGTAGTCTAGGTGATATTTTTTCCAGCCCTGCTTACGCACTCCCCAAAACAACAATCAGTGGTCAAAAAAACGTGTAAAATTCAAAATGTTTTAAATCTGGTATGGTCTGAAGTATAAAGGGCTACAAGAACACAGAGCAGATTGTATGACACTTTTATAGATAAAATAAGACAGATAATTCGTGGTGGACTGTTTGAATTATAAGTGAATATATTGTGAATATATTGTGCATGTATCAAATATATAGGTCCACAAGTCAAAAAGTTTGCCCATCCCTGCCTTAAGGTCATTGTTCGGCAGAAAATGCCACATGCCTTATCATTGTTGGAGCTGGAACTAATTGATGTGTAACACCAGTCACTTATTGTTCATGTTTCTCAGAAAATCCTTGCACTGGGGCGAGGAAGTACAGTAATCTCTTGTTTAATGCGATATTCCTTATTTATAAATGGAATATATTTGCATCCGACCCGACCTCGGATGAGCGGAAGAAAATGGATGGATGGATGGATGGATATTTTTGCAGTTAGAGCATGGAAACACAGTTTACCACCTTCTAAATGTGATTTTTAAAAAACATTTTTTCAGACATGAAATAACACCCCTAAAGTTACCTTTACATTTGCATTATGCAATATAGTAGATTCTATGTATATATATGTATTATATCTATATATAGTAGTTCCTGCAATAACAGGAACAAAATATTATTAATTAATAAGACATAAACTCATACATTAGAATTGGGACAGCTGTCCGGACAGCGTTCTTCCTGCTTTGGCTATTGCATCATCAATGTAACACTACCAAACATACAGACCAAACATATGTAACATTTACTCAACTATGCATTTTTCTTGACTAATAATAGGCTGTAGTGACCGTGGATTCCATTTATTTATTTAGATTTCGATCATTAGCCACCAAAGAAAGATTTGCGCTTGTACAAAAGCTTTATTGTCACTGTAGTCAACAAGATACAGAAAAATGACAACAGCCGCTCTGTTAGATAACAGTATAACATATTGTAATTTTGGTGGAACGATGGTGTGACTTGTGCACAAAGCAGCTTTTTATTGGCATCCACAAAGCAGCACTGTATACCTTACACTTTTTGCTGCAGGAGGAACTGGAGCGCTTGATAAAATAGATTGCATGATGACAAAAGAAAAAAGCCAGGAAGCTGAAGCTTGGTAGCTATGGGTCTTCCAAATAATTGGACTATGACCCCAAGCATACCACCAAAATAGGAAGAAAGTGGCTTTAAGGACAACAAAGTCAATCACAAAGCCATGACCTCAATGTCATCGAAAATGTGTGGGCAGATTTGAAAAAGCATGTGCGAGCAAGGCGGCCTACAAGCCTTCTCAGCTACACCAGTTCTGTCAGAAGGAATGGGCCAGACCTCCAGCAAACTATTTGTGGAAGGAGACCCAAAACACTTAACACAAGTCACACAGTTTAAAGGCAAAGCAACCAAATACTAAAGAAATGAATGTAACTTTTGCCTTTAAATAAAAATAATAATAAAAAAACGAACACAAAAAATATTCTCTTTCTGATAATCGCAGCATTTAGCAAATGGAAATCCTTGGGGTAATCCCAACTGACTTAAAACAGGAAAAGGTTAGATGCCATTGTCTGACTCACAATCTCTGTTCTAATTCATACCAAATGTGTTTGATTGAGGGCAGCAAGGCACTTGTAGAGCGCCTCTGATGGGTGACCTCTGACCTGCTGGGGGTTAAATGTTGCCAACATGCATTTCATTGAATCCTCTGCTAGCTCACCTCCCACCTCCAGCTGCTACCATGCTGTCTGCAACACTGCTCGAACGCACACAGACACTCTGTTCCATGTTAGATGTATATTTGTAGAGAGAGCTGTATAGTCTACTCTACCAAACTCTGCCTGCATGTGAGTTTTTCAGTACAAAGAGTCGTATCCTTACACTGGTCTGAGGGATGGCGTTTCTTGGATGGAAAAAACCTTGGTTTGCATGGTCTAATTATAACAGAAATGGACACCGACCGAATACATTCTTCCCATAAGAAATCATGTAAATTCAATTACATAACGCAAAACACATTTTTATAGTTTTACAATTATGGTGTTGCATGCAAAAAACAACTCAAAATGCTTATAAATACATATTAAATGATGAATGAAAGAGATTTGAAAGAGAATTGAAGATGTGATTGCTGACAAAGACGCGATGTGGCATAGAGATCAACCTTCCTCTTCAGCACCACCTTCTGGTTTTGTTCTTTTATCCTTTTTATTCTAAATTGACCGTAATTTCTGCTGAATAAGTCGCTACTTTCTTCATAAATGTTTAACCCTGCCGTTCATACAGCAATGCGGCTAATTTCCGGCCATGTTCTCATCTCGAGACATCTCGTACACTTCAGAACTACTGTATAAATATTGTGCCGCTCACGGGTCAGAGAGGATGAGGTAACTTTGTTTGTGGCAGCATCCAATCATGTGCTACAAGGGCAGTCACAATCAACTCGTCAACCCAGGTCCTGTTGCGTGTTAAGTTGCTGTGTGATGATTTTAACGTTTTCATTGATGATATTGTGAGTTACTCTTTTGATGAGTAATGCGGTCTTGCAATTTCCGATGGGTTAATTATCTCATGATTGGTTCGTGCCAAATATAGAGCTACCTCTTTAGGTGGACACATGCAGCTAAAGCTCGGTTTATGCTTGACGCATCCACAAAGTCCGCACGGCTGCCCGCACCCAAATTACGGCACTTTTGCAACCGCGCCCCTCCCTGGGGCGTTCGTGAAGCAAACAGAGCTGATGTTCCACTGTATTTGCGTTAAGGTATCAAGCTTGACAGAGTTAAATGAGACCAAGTGTCAATCATTCAGTGGCGGTTGTCTCCTCAAGAACATTTTAACAACACGCAGTGCTTGTGTGTGAGGTGGGAAGAAAAGCAGAGCGAGGCCCAGAGTCTCAGAAGTACCACGCTCCTACGACAGGAAATGACAGAACTTTGCACAGTGGCTAAAAATAATGCTTGTTGTTAGGAGGGAATCGTTCCAGGGAGGCCGAGGAGAACAGCAAATATAATTGCAATTTAACCTCCGGCTCAGAAACCAAAGCCCTCATTTCAAAGAAAAGCCTAGGTGGCTGCCAGACAAAGTAGAAGAAGTGGAGGAAATGGCGAGGTGAGGAAGTCCAAGTCAAATGTTGGGTGTGAGATTATTATGAAGTTATGCCCATAAACAAAAGACAGCAGAAGGCGGTGCTGAGGGGTTCTAACTTTTGTAACACAAACTGACACCAATGCCCCTCCAGTTCACCTCCCTCTTTTCTAACACACACACACACACACACACCCTGGCACCCGACAGCACCGAGCTAAGAATGGAGCACTCCTTCAACTGAGCTCACGCAATGTGGTGTGCAGAAATTTCCTGCTATAAAAAGTGATTGGGAAGATACCCATTAAAATGTGTGAGGAAAAAGGCCAGCGCCTGCCAAGCAACTGCGTACACACGGAATGAGAACGCAAAGAAGAGAAGGCGGAGGGGTGGATAGAGTTTAGGAGAAGAAAGTTAAAGAAAGACAAGCGAGAGGGGGAGGATACTCTTTTTGCTGACCACTGGCTGAAATGCCACCCAATTTCAGGGGTGGGGGGAGCACACATTTGGCTTTATTTGCATTCCTTCTTTCTTCAAATTCTGTTTTCACTTAGCACCAGGCAGTGCTCCCTCGAACTCTTGACTTTCCCAAACCAAAAGCTGTTTCCTGATTCACTCCCTCTCTCATATAATTATTTTTCTAGGCAGTTCTTTTTTTAAGTCGTTCTCCTCCAGCACTGCCAGTTCTGTACTCAAGGTGACATCACCGCCTCAATGGGGCAGCCTGATATGTTCTCAATAGGCCAGAGGTCAAGACTGCTCCCAATTTTCGCACATAAAGTCCAGTTTGTTCAACTTTCACATGCAGACACTTTTACATGCATCATTGTTGCAAGGTATGGGGAGGCAGAACTGGGAGACATTCTCTCAGCTCAAGCCAGTCAGACAGTGTAAATTCACATAGTAACGTTTCCATAACCACTTGGATTTACTTCAAATATACCTTTTTAATGTGGTGTTCAGCGCACACAAAACCGCATAGCATCAATGAAACATGTCTATCCATCCTCGGAGCAGGCATGCTTTATGTATCCAAAGCATCCCACCTCTCTCTGTCGTTGCAGTGGTGGTGTAAGCACTGTGAAGCTGCACTGACTCTTGGCTCTCATACTCTCAGCTGTGCGCTTCTGTTCCCATTCCAGCTGTATGGGTGTGGCTGTTGCTGCTGGCACCATAAGGAACATCCACAAATGTAGGGAACACTTGGCTCTTGCTGTTAGATTATGAAAATGAAGATGTCTTAGAAACCTCGGATCGTCTTCGTGTGGATGGGGCTTTAGACGTTACCCGTGACCCCCCCTCCCCCACCAACAGTACACACGGCTCTATCTCTGCCGGGCACATTGGACTGCAAGAAACATTTTTGGCAGCAGCATCAAAATGCACGTCAAATGTGAGAACTATCAGGCTGCAATAGATAAGCTTTTGAAGCCAAGACTGCGACCTTCTACTTCTGTGCCTTTCTGTTATCTCGCTTTACACTGGACCGGAATTAGTGAAAATTTTGGCTTACACTCTTCCACTGCACTGTGGTTTAGGTTTGATTTTAACCCCCACCTTACTCTAAAACAGTGGGTCACAAACTTTTTACAGTCCTGCACCCCCTCAGACATTTGACTTGCAGTACATACAGTATATTCCCTAAAGCTGCTGCACACAAAAACATCCGAATCAGAATCAGCTTTATTCGCCATGTGTTGCCACACTAGGAATTTGACTCCGGTCAATATCACTCTCTATTGCAATAATGATAATAACTGTACATAGTGGGGAACAGGAGAATAGTACTATACATATTTACATGGAGTGTATATAATTGGGATTATGTACATGTTATACTGAATAATTATGGTATTTACAATGTTGCAGGTTACAATACAATTTACAGTGTAATGTCCAAAGAGTATTTAGTGCAAAAAATAGCAATACAAGTTGACAGTGTTGACATCCAAAGTAAGGAACATAGGATGTAGTGCAAATGCTCATGGGTACAAAATAGCGCGGGGGCTTTAGGAGTTCAATAGTTTGACAGCCAGGGGAAAGAAACTGTTATTGAGCCCGGTTGTTTTGGCGAGCAGTGCTCTGTATCGCCTACCGGAAGGGAGGAATTGTAACAGTTTTGTGGGCGGGTTGTGAGCGGTCCTCAGAGATGTTGCCTGCCCTCTTCTTGGCTCTGGACCTGTGCAGTTCCTGTAAGGAGGGCAGGCTAGTGTCAATAATTTTCTCTGCAGACCTGATTGTCTGTTACAGTCTGCTCTTGTCCAGTTTGGTAGCGGAGCCAACCCAAACTGTGATAGGGGAGGCAGAGAACAGACTGTACTATGGCTTTGTAGAAGGTTGTTAGCAGTTCCTTGGGCAGGTTGAACTTCCTGAGCAGTCTCAAAAAGTACATCCTTTGTTGTGCCTTCTTCCGGATCGTGTCTATGTAAAGGGACCACTTCAGGTCCCGGGAGATGGTAGAACCCACTTGAATGAGTCCACAGAAGACACTGTTGTTGAGGATTGTGGGGGGGTGGCGTCTAAAGTCTACTATCATTTCCACAGTTTTAAACGGGTTTAGTACCAGGGTATTGTGACTGCACCAGGATACCAGCTGATCCACCTCGCTTCTATAAGCAGTTTCATCACCGTCACTGATGAGGCCAATGACAGTGGTCTCATATGCGAATTTCAGCAGTTTCACAGCTGGGTAGCCTGAGGTGCAATCATTTGTGTAGAGGGAGAAAAGCAGAGGGGACAGGACACACCCCTGGGGGGCACTAATGCTGATGGACCGGGAGCTGGATATGGTGTTCCACAGCCTCACCTGCTGCCTCCTGTCAGTCAGGAAGCTGTTGATTCAGTGACAGATGGAGGGGGACACACAGTGAGTTGGGTGAGCTTTTGGAGGAGGATGTCCAGGACTATTGTGTTAAAGGCGGAGCTAAAGTCCACAAACAGGATCCTGACATATGTCCCTTCAAAGTCGAGGTGCTTTAGGATGTAGTTTAGCCCCATGTTCACCGCATCCACAACACACCAGTTTGGCCGGTAGGCAAACGCAGGGTATCCAGCAGTGGGCCTGTGATGCCTTTTTAGGTGCACCAACAAAAGTCTCTCTAGATTAACCCTTTTTACTCTTAAATAATTTAAAATATTCAACATAATTATTTAATTCCATTCCATTCCATTTTTTTTCGCTTATCCACGTACAGGTTGCGGCGGCAGCAGTCTCAGTGAGGGAGTCCAGAATTCCCTGTCCCCAACCGCCTCCTCCACTAAGGCATTCCCAGGCTAGCTATGAGACATAATCTCTCCAGTCTGTCCTAGGTCTGCCTTGTGGTCTTCTCCCGGCTGGACATGCCCAGAATACCTCACTAGGAGCCTCAAGGAACTAGGGCGAAATGTGAGGGGTATGTGAGAAGGGCAAACCGGTTAAACCAGGTTTTTCAACAGGTTTAACCAACCCATCATACACACAACATCCCCCACACAAGTCACCAGCATGGAAGGGGACACCTCTCCCACGTTCACACAACCCAGAATAACAGCAGGTCAAGTAAGTGCAGAGCTAAGGAGGCTGCGCCCCATCAAAGCATCAGGTCCAGATAGAGTATAGCCTCAACTACAGAAAACCTGCGCCTGGCAGCTGGGAGACCCTTTACAGCGGATTTTCAATCTGAGCTTGGGTTTGGGGAGGGTTCCACAGCTGTGGAAGACATCCTCCATTGTTCCAGTCCCAAAGAGACCACATCCTGGTGAGCTGAATGGCTAGAGCCAGTAGCTGTAATGTCGCATGTGATGAAGACCATGGAACGGCTGCTGCTCTATCACTTGAGGCCACAGACCAACCCTGCACTCAACTCTTGCAGTTTGCATAGCGGGATTTTGAAAGTGGGTGCTGAGGACGCCATTATCTACTTGCTCCACTGAGCTCTTGCTCACCTGGACAAAGGCAGTAGTGCTGTAAGGATTACGTTTTTGGACTTCTCCAGCGCTTTTAACATCATCCAGACTGCAAGTCCGACACTGTGTCGAGCAGCACAGGATCACCGCAGGGAACTGTGCTCTTGCCTGTTCTGTTTACCCTTTACATGTCCGACTTTCAGTACAACTCTGCCATGTGCAGAAATACACGGACGACAAAGCCATCGTGGGATGTATCAGGAACGGACAGGAGGATAAGTACAGAAAACGGATTCAGGACTTCTTCAACTGGTGCAACGCAAACCACCTGCACCTCAACACCACCAAGACCAGGGAAATGGTGGTGGACTTTAGTAGAAACAGGACACACCCAGAACATGTGGTCATTAAAGGTGGCCGTGTGGAGGTGGCTCACACCTACAAATACCTAGGAGTGCATCTGGATGACAAACTGGACTGGACTGCCAACATGGATGCTCTCTGTAGGAAAGGACAGAGTCTGTACTTCTTCAGAAGGCTGGCGTCTTTCAACATATGCAAGAAGCTGATACAGATTTTCTACCAGACTGTGGTATCTAGCCCTCTTGTATGCAGTAGTGTGCTGGGGGGGAGCCGCCTCAAGAAGAAGGACGCCACACACCTGGACAAACTGGTGAGGATGGCAGGCTCTGTCATTGGCACTGAGCTGGACAGCCCGACATCTGTGGCAGAGCAAAAGAGACTGAGGAAGCTCCAGTCCATCGTGGACAACCAGCATCATCTAACGCACAGCATCATCTCCCAACAAAAGAGCAGTTTCAGTGGAAGATTACTATCACCGTCCAGCTCCACTGAAAGATCATTCCTCTCACTTCAAATGTCCAAAGTGTAAAAAGTTTGGGAACCCCCTGATGTAATACATAAGGTTGTCACTAAGGAGTCAGACTTTTCCTGAAGAAGGAAAGACTGCGTGTACTTCATATACAAATAAAAAGTAAGACCATAAATGTTTTTCAGTTTATAACAAAAATAATTAATTGGGCCCAAGAAGCATCTGAAAACCGTTTTAACCAAAATAAATAATTGTCTGTCTTTTTTGGCTATCCTCTAAATGATCAACCTGTATTTAAAAAAAAAAAAATCCAGGAACCTCACCACATGTCACTGCCAATTGTGTTATGCATTGCTATCTGTTGTTTGGGCATTGTTGTCATATTAAACGTAGTCAATGCAGGAAAGAAAAATGTCACAACCCATCCCCCACCTTGTGTTGTCAGTGAGGAAAAATTGCAAAATGTTCCTTTTTTTTTTTCATAGCCGAGCACAACAAACAAAGAAGGCTTTGTCTTGCCGTCATGAGGACGCATGTGTGGAGTTGTGCTCTTGGCTCCCATTGTCCATTTTTGCACTATGAGTGGATAGTGAAAGTCAAGAGATATAAGATACTTTGTGACATAAAAGTGCAGGCATTACACATTATGTAATGAAAACACGCTCACTCATGAACAAATGAGGTATTCCATTTCTGTCGCACTTTTTCTTGCTCCAAGCCTCCATGTACACATCCACACCACGTGGCTTTTTGAGCCTTATCGGCAAACTGCAGCCCTCTTGTTAAAAATGAGACAAGAGGGAGGAAGAGCAACGAGACACTGCTGCTGCTTTTCCCAGTTCTGGAGAGCCTCCAGGTCTGTGGTGCACAGCCTTGTGAGCGTTGACCTCCAGCTGGCCTTGACATGATTGCACAGGGACATGCTCGTGAAGAACATTTTCATTGCTGGGTTATATTTGCTTAATAAAGGCAAATAATAATATTAATGTCAAACATTACATTCCCTAGAGGTTGGTCTACTTCGTTTTGTTTGCATTAAGAAACACTGGAAATAATAGAACATTGAATTACAGGTATTTGCAATTCAGCATTCACAGCCGTGCAAATTTTCATATTTTTGGTCAAAACAATTTTGTTTTCATGAAAACTCATTCACGCTAAGTTGGTAATCATTTATAAACAGGTGATAATGCAAGCAAAATGTACAGCTTACATGTACCACTATTTATGCTCCACTGATAATTATTCCTTGTAGAGCATTGAGATTTCGCAGTTTATTCGGCGGTCCTTGAAAGCACCATGGAGCTGCTGTAAGTTTTGACAAAGTTTGTCTACTACTACAAAATGTATGCATATTTAAGCAAATTTTAAGTATTTCTTATTTAAATTAAGCATTTTCAAGCATAAAAATGGCTAAATGAATTAAAATACAATATAAGGTATTCAGAAGACTCATTTACAAGCATAACATGTATTATTCTACACTGGTCGTTGCAACCGTTGTTACTGGTCGGTGTAATATTGTATATATGTAACATTACCGTAGTATTCGGTGAGACACACAAGCACCAGACTCGATCGCCAGAACGTCAGGCTTTTATTGCATATTTGAATAATTTCAGAACAGACATTACAATACCTAACATGGGTTACTGTTGCAGCAGTAACCCACGCCAAATTACAACTCAGTTCCGAACCCTTGAGGTCACTTCCTGTTAGTCGCCCTTACCCATCTCCTCAAGCACCGGAACACATTTACAGCAACACACATGAGAATGAGTCTTATGTTTATGTCTTAGATGGTTTATTTTCTCTTATGTCTATTATGCCTCTCTTTGTCTCTTATGTCTTATGCCATTCCATTTATTCCATTTTCTTTTGCTTGTCCGGATCCGGGTGGCGAGGGCAGGAGTCTCAGTAAAAAAAGTCCAGACTTCTTGGTCCCCGGTCACCTCTTCATGTTCCACCGGGAGGACCCCGAGGCATTCCCAGGCCAGCTGTGAGACATGATCCCTCCAGTGTGTCCTAAGGGCCTTCTCCCAGCCAGGCATGGTCGGGAACATCGTCCCAGGGAGGCGTCCGAGAGGCATCCTGATAGAGATGACCAAATTACCTCAACTGGCTCCTCTCGAGCTCCTCCCGCTCCTCACGTTCTTTTTGACCATAAATGAGGGTGGAAACATAGATTGTCGGCTCAGCTCTCTCTTCACCACGATGGTCCGATACGGAGGTCGCATTACTGCCGACGCTGAACTGACTTAAACTCCTCCAAAAAAAATGCAGCCATAGATGTCAGTTTTGTGGATGTCAGAAAGTTTTCAAGGGCCCAAAGCTATTGGTTTTGAGCCAATAGAAAATATTGGACATGTTCCAGAAAGTTTTTTCAGTTAAAGCATCACCGCTTGCAATCACTTGACCCTTAAAGATGTCTGTCATCCAATTATTACACCCTTCCACCGGTTCCTTTTTTCATTTCAGCTAATGCATTTTATTCTCAAAATACCCAGTTCAGATGCAAGTGGTGCACATCACACACATCTTTGCATCCTTCTACTCCAACGCAGTCTATTGTTGCCGTTTGGCTGGCCTTTGCATAAATCCTCTGTCTGCCCAGCAGCCCTGCTTATTCTCACCCTCTGCCTCAAGCGAGGCGCAGGAAATTTCTCCTCACGCGGAGCCCTGGCACCAGCATCTGAATCCATGCATGTGTTTATGGAGCTCTGACAAATTCCTTCCTTCTCACTCTCTCTCTTCAGTTGCAGACCTGACATGCAAGCATTATATTTAATCCGTCATTCCCAGTGCAGTCGAAGGCCTTGTGGTGGAGTGGCTATGGGTCTTGGAACTGGAGCGGTGCTCTGTGTGGTGACTGCTGCACCAATATGGAGGACGCCAGGCAGCACTCTTCACATTTGTCTTGTGGTGGAGTTGATGGGATGTATAAGGGAGCTGTAATTTCTTACTGCAAGACTTTGCTTGGGTCAGTTGTTTAAAACCGTTGCCCTCTATAGGCGTTGGGGTGGTTGTAATCCGATTTTTTTGTACAATTCACTTTTACCACATTTTGTTATGTGACATCCTAATTCCAAAATTAAACACAATGGATCTCCGCTGTCACGATGCAGCATCGATGACCTGCTAATGTGCAAAAACACACCGCATTGAACTTAAATCAGTAATAATTTATACATGTGTGATAATACAAGTAAAATTTACAGCACACATGAACCACTGTATGTACATGTTTATGTCTTTAAGCTTCACTGATAATGTTTCTCCCGCGACCCTAATGAGGATAAGCGGATAGAAAATGAATGAATGAATGTATGAATAAATGAATGATAATGTTTCTTTGGCATAAAGTGAGAGTTTGCACGTGTTCGGTAGTAATGTTGTGAGACGCAAAAGGGAAAAGTGTTCAGTACTCAATTTGCACTTTGAATTGAACTTTGGTTTTTCAAAAATATTGTGATAAATCATCGCCTTTGGTTGGGGAGTTCTGACTGTTGTTTGTGCTTATGCGTCAAACGGCAGTTCAGAATACCAGCCTTTTTTGGATTCCTTAGAGGGAGTACTGGAAACTGCTTATTGGCAGCGACAGTGAGACCTACAGAGGCGTGATTGGGAGGAACGGCCCCCCTGAGCTGAACCCGAGCGGTGTTTTGTTATTGGACTTCTGTGCTCGTCACGGATTGTCAATAACAAACACCATGTTCAAGCATAAGGGTGTCCACATGTGCACTTGGCACCAGGACACCCTGGACCGCAGTTCGATTAATGACTTTGTGGTTGTGTCGTCGGACTTGCGGCCACATGTTTTGGACACTCGGGTGAAAAGAGGGGCGGAGCCATCAACCGATCACCACCTGGTGGTGAGTTGGTTCCGATGGTGGGGGAGGATGCCTGGCAGACCCAAACGCATTGTGAGGGTCTGCTGGGAACGTTTCGTTTTTCGTGCCGGACCGGTGGAGCAATACTTTGAAGACCCCCTCAATCCCACTGACACGTCTTTAAGTGAGGAAGCAGTACCTGGGGACTCCGTGGCGGGTTCACAGGTACTGAGAGGTACAGAGGTATTGGATTGGCAGACCGGGTTGGTGGTCCCGCTTTTTAAGAAAGGGGACCGGAGGGTGTGTTCCATCTATTGAGGGATCACACTCCTGACCCTTCACGGTAAGGTCTATTCAGGGGTTCTGGAGAGAAGGACCCGCTGGATAGTCGAATCCTGGATTCAGGAGGAGCAGTGTGGTTGTCGTGGAAGTGTAGACCAGCTCTATTCTCTCTGCAGGGTTCTTGAGGTGCATGGGAGTCTGCCCAACCAGTCTACATGTGTTTTGTGGACTTGGAGAAGGCATTCGACCGTGTTCTTCGGGGAATACTGAAGGGAGTGCTTTGGGAATATGGGGTATCGGACCACCTAATTCAGGCGGTTTGTTCCCTGTATGACCGGTGTCAGAGTCTGGTTCGCATTGCCGTCAACAAGTCGGACAAGTTTCCAGTGAGAGTTGGACTCCGCTAGGGCTCCCCTTTGTCACTGATTCTGTTCATTACTTGCATGGACAGAATTTCTAAGCGCAGCCAGGGCGTCAAGGGGTTCCGGTTTGGTGGCCGCAGGATTGGGTCTCTGCTTTTTGTGGATGATGTCGTCTTGTTGCCTTCATCAAGCCGTGATTTTCAACTCTTACACTTGCATTACAATAGGAAGAACGCAAAGTGTGATGTTTGAAGTCATCACCCCTTCTCTTTGTATGTTTCATCAACAAAGGGTGAGTATATTCCTGTTAATTTAATTTAGTTTTATTATACTGCAGTTAGCTTTTTAAAACAGTAAATGACGCCATAAAAACTGTGTTCTGTTTGTGGAAATTGGCAGAGGGACAATTTGAGATGTTCGAGAGAAGCTGCGGTTTTATTTCTCAAGTGGGATTCAGGCAAAGATGACCACAAAGGAAAGAGTAATTTCATTTTCCCTCCAGAGTCCCTTCTGCGGAAACAGGAGGAAAGATGAATCGCCCTACGCTGTCAGCCCATCCCTGTTTCCCTGTGGCTTGTACAACTTCCTATCATCCCCGAGCACCACTTATTTCACCTCAGCCCTTTGTATTTGCGGAGAGTTGCTTCACACAGCTTGTATGGAGCACATGGAAATGACAAAGTCAAAACAGGAAAAGCAATAACAAAGTAGAAAAAGAAAAGACCATACAGAAAAAGCTGTGACAAAAAGGAAAAAGAATATGACTACATTTCTGTATTTCCACATGTATTTCCTTTTAATTTTGGGACTCCTGTGATTCCATAAATTCTCCTAATTCTGTACAAGGTGGCGTGGCTTGGATCATAGAGTGGATGGCTGCCAACCTGGTGGTTGCTGATTCTATCCTAGGTTGGTGAATCATTGTCAACAGATTTCTACAATAGTTAAGCTTCACCATTTACATGCATTAAAAAAAGTACTGAAAATGCTTCATCTAATTCACATTCCTGTTGTTCATTTTTGACATGTATGATTTCCTGTGAGTCTGGGTGTTAAGGCCAATTACAGTCTACAGGCTGCTAGCATTGTCTGGAAATGACCACACATGCAGCTCTGTAGTTTTATTGCTGTCATGCATGTGCTTGGCTTGTTTATTTACTGTGCGGTTATTGCCCACAGGTTCCCTTTTGCCAGACATTATGCATGGTGGAACCATGTCTTGAATGATGTCATGTGGCCATGAAGCGTTCATCGTAAAACGTGTGTGTGGCAATATATATATGCCTCAATATAAATCTTTTACTTATTACGACTACATTTGGCAGTAGTCTAGGTGATATTTTTTCCAGCCCTGCTTACGCACTCCCCAAAACAACAATCAGTGGTCAAAAAAACGTGTAAAATTCAAAATGTTTTAAATCTGGTATGGTCTGAAGTATAAAGGGCTACAAGAACACAGAGCAGATTGTATGACACTTTTATAGATAAAATAAGACAGATAATTCGTGGTGGACTGTTTGAATTATAAGTGAATATATTGTGAATATATTGTGCATGTATCAAATATATAGGTCCACAAGTCAAAAAGTTTGCCCATCCCTGCCTTAAGGTCATTGTTCGGCAGAAAATGCCACATGCCTTATCATTGTTGGAGCTGGAACTAATTGATGTGTAACACCAGTCACTTATTGTTCATGTTTCTCAGAAAATCCTTGCACTGGGGCGAGGAAGTACAGTAATCTCTTGTTTAATGCGATATTCCTTATTTATAAATGGAATATATTTGCATCCGACCCGACCTCGGATGAGCGGAAGAAAATGGATGGATGGATGGATGGATATTTTTGCAGTTAGAGCATGGAAACACAGTTTACCACCTTCTAAATGTGATTTTTAAAAAACATTTTTTCAGACATGAAATAACACCCCTAAAGTTACCTTTACATTTGCATTATGCAATATAGTAGATTCTATGTATATATATGTATTATATCTATATATAGTAGTTCCTGCAATAACAGGAACAAAATATTATTAATTAATAAGACATAAACTCATACATTAGAATTGGGACAGCTGTCCGGACAGCGTTCTTCCTGCTTTGGCTATTGCATCATCAATGTAACACTACCAAACATACAGACCAAACATATGTAACATTTACTCAACTATGCATTTTTCTTGACTAATAATAGGCTGTAGTGACCGTGGATTCCATTTATTTATTTAGATTTCGATCATTAGCCACCAAAGAAAGATTTGCGCTTGTACAAAAGCTTTATTGTCACTGTAGTCAACAAGATACAGAAAAATGACCACAGCCGCTCTGTTAGATAACAGTATAACATATTGTAATTTTGGTGGAACGATGGTGTGACTTGTGCACAAAGCAGCTTTTTATTGGCATCCACAAAGCAGCACTGTATACCTTACACTTTTTGCTGCAGGAGGAACTGGAGCGCTTGATAAAATAGATTGCATGATGACAAAAGAAAAAAGCCAGGAAGCTGAAGCTTGGTAGCTATGGGTCTTCCAAATAATTGGACTATGACCCCAAGCATACCACCAAAATAGGAAGAAAGTGGCTTTAAGGACAACAAAGTCAATCACAAAGCCATGACCTCAATGTCATCGAAAATGTGTGGGCAGATTTGAAAAAGCATGTGCGAGCAAGGCGGCCTACAAGCCTTCTCAGCTACACCAGTTCTGTCAGAAGGAATGGGCCAGACCTCCAGCAAACTATTTGTGGAAGGAGACCCAAAACACTTAACACAAGTCACACAGTTTAAAGGCAAAGCAACCAAATACTAAAGAAATGAATGTAACTTTTGCCTTTAAATAAAAATAATAATAAAAAAACGAACACAAAAAATATTCTCTTTCTGATAATCGCAGCATTTAGCAAATGGAAATCCTTGGGGTAATCCCAAATGACTTAAAACAGGAAAAGGTTAGATGCCATTGTCTGACTCACAATCTCTGTTCTAATTCATACCAAATGTGTTTGATTGAGGGCAGCAAGGCACTTGTAGAGCGCCTCTGATGGGTGACCTCTGACCTGCTGGGGGTTAAATGTTGCCAACATGCATTTCATTGAATCCTCTGCTAGCTCACCTCCCACCTCCAGCTGCTACCATGCTGTCTGCAACACTGCTCGAAAGCACACAGACACTCTGTTCCATGTTAGATGTATATTTGTAGAGAGAGCTGTATAGTCTACTCTACCAAACTCTGCCTGCATGTGAGTTTTTCAGTACAAAGAGTCGTATCCTTACACTGGTCTGAGGGATGGCGTTTCTTGGATGGAAAAAACCTTGGTTTGCATGGTCTAATTATAACAGAAATGGACAACGACCGAATACATTCTTCCCATAAGAAATCATGTAAATTCAATTACATAACGCAAAACACATTTTTATAGTTTTACAATTATGGTGTTGCATGCAAAAAACAACTCAAAATGCTTATAAATACATATTAAATGATGAATGAAAGAGATTTGAAAGAGAATTGAAGATGTGATTGCTGACAAAGACGCGATGTGGCATAGAGATCAACCTTCCTCTTCAGCACCACCTTCTGGTTTTGTTCTTTTATCCTTTTTATTCTAAATTGACCGTAATTTCTGCTGAATAAGTCGCTACTTTCTTCATAAATGTTTAACCCTGCCGTTCATACAGCAATGCGGCTAATTTCCGGCCATGTTCTCATCTCGAGACATCTCGTACACTTCAGAACTACTGTATAAATATTGTGCCGCTCACGGGTCAGAGAGGATGAGGTAACTTTGTTTGTGGCAGCATCCAATCATGTGCTACAAGGGCAGTCACAATCAACTCGTCAACCCAGGTACTGTTGCGTGTTAAGTTGCTGTGTGATGATTTTAACGTTTTCATTGATGATATTGTGAGTTACTCTTTTGATGAGTAATGCGGTCTTGCAATTTCCGATGGGTTAATTATCTCATGATTGGTTCGTGCCAAATATAGAGCTACCTCTTTAGGTGGACACATGCAGCTAAAGCTCGGTTTATGCTTGACGCATCCACAAAGTCCGCACGGCTGCCCGCACCCAAATTACGGCACTTTTGCAACCGCGCCCCTCCCTGGGGCGTTCGTGAAGCAAACAGAGCTGATGTTCCACTGTATTTGCGTTAAGGTATCAAGCTTGACAGAGTTAAATGAGACCAAGTGTCAATCATTCAGTGGCGGTTGTCTCCTCAAGAACATTTTAACAACACGCAGTGCTTGTGTGTGAGGTGGGAAGAAAAGCAGAGCGAGGCCCAGAGTCTCAGAAGTACCACGCTCCTACGACAGGAAATGACAGAACTTTGCACAGTGGCTAAAAATAATGCTTGTTGTTAGGAGGGAATCGTTCCAGGGAGGCCGAGGAGAACAGCAAATATAATTGCAATTTAACCTCCGGCTCAGAAACCAAAGCCCTCATTTCAAAGAAAAGCCTAGGTGGCTGCCAGACAAAGTAGAAGAAGTGGAGGAAATGGCGAGGTGAGGAAGTCCAAGTCAAATGTTGGGTGTGAGATTATTATGAAGTTATGCCCATAAACAAAAGACAGCAGAAGGCGGTGCTGAGGGGCTCTAACTTTTGTAACACAAACTGACACCAATGCCCCTCCAGTTCACCTCCCTTTTTTCTAACACACACACACACACACACCCTGGCACCCGACAGCACCGAGCTAAGAATGGAGCACTCCTTCAACTGAGCTCACGCAATGTGGTGTGCAGAAATTTCCTGCTATAAAAAGTGATTGGGAAGATACCCATTAAAATGTGTGAGGAAAGAGGCCAGCGCCTGCCAAGCAACTGCGTACACACGGAATGAGAACGCAAAGAAGAGAAGGCGGAGGGGTGGATAGAGTTTAGGAGAAGAAAGTTAAAGAAAGACAAGCGAGAGGGGGAGGATACTCTTTTTGCTGACCACTGGCTGAAATGCCACCCAATTTCAGGGGTGGGGGGAGCACACATTTGGCTTTATTTGCATTCCTTCTTTCTTCAAATTCTGTTTTCACTTAGCACCAGGCAGTGCTCCCTCGAACTCTTGACTTTCCCAAACCAAAAGCTGTTTCCTGATTCACTCCCTCTCTCATATAATTATTTTTCTAGGCAGTTCTTTTTTTAAGTCGTTCTCCTCCAGCACTGCCAGTTCTGTACTCAAGGTGACATCACCGCCTCAATGGGGCAGCCTGATATGTTCTCAATAGGCCAGAGGTCAAGACTGCTCCCAATTTTCGCACATAAAGTCGTGTTTGTTCAACTTTCACATGCAGACACTTTTACATGCATCATTGTTGCAAGGTATGGGGAGGCAGAACTGGGAGACATTCTCTCAGCTCAAGCCAGTCAGACCGTGTAAATTCACATAGTAACGTTTCCATAACCACTTGGATTTACTTCAAATATACCTTTTTAATGTGGTGTTCAGCGCACACAAAACCGCATAGCATCAATGAAACATGTCTATCCATCCTCGGAGCAGGCATGCTTTATGTATCCAAAGCATCCCACCTCTCTCTGTCGTTGCAGTGGTGGTGTAAGCACTGTGAAGCTGCACTGACTCTTGGCTCTCATACTCTCAGCTGTGCGCTTCTGTTCCCATTCCAGCTGTATGGGTGTGGCTGTTGCTGCTGGCACCATAAGGAACATCCACAAATGTAGGGAACACTTGGCTCTTGCTGTTAGATTATGAAAATGAAGATGTCTTAGAACTATGATGTTTATTTATTCAAATACAGTGGAACCTTGGTTTGCATCCATTAACCCGTCCGACTCAAATCATATCAAATTTTTCGTACGAAAAAATATACTTATACGTATGTATATGTATGTATATATTTATTCCTTTCATTTGTCGTTCATTTGTGCATTTAGAGTTATGTTATAGTCGTAAAACTAGAATGTCAACTTACAAAAACATGTTTTGTGTAAAAAAAAAAACCCAACAATGCCATAATATTTTTGAGGCTTGTGGTGTAACTGTGTTAGTTAACAAAAAACTACAGTCAACCACTGATGACATCATAGAGAGGCAATGGAGCTGACTTCTCCTTCCTATTTCCATATATTATAAAGCTGCTAACAAGGACATTTTGTGATAAAAATACATTAAGAACACAATTGCAGATGTGCACCATATTGTATGTTAACCAGCAAATGTATGCAGACCCAGGCAAAATTTTGGCAGAAAAATTAACCAGAAAACTAACAGGGGTGTATGCTAACCAAGGTTATTGCTTTCTCTTTTTTTTCTTGTTTTTTTTAGTTTGAGAGACCGATTGAAGAATGTGAACTACCATAACTCCTTGTGTTTATGTCACACCCACTAAATTTGCAAAGAAATACGATTTGTACTTATATAAATTACACCAGACTAAAAGCTGCACATGACCACACCATAAAACGGCATATTGTGGCATGCAGGATTTGGCAGGAGCCATTCATGAGCTATAAAGAAGCTCATGATTGGCCCACGCCTAAGAAATAGCTACCGTGTCTTCACTGATTTGTGAGCGGCACAGTATTTAAACAATTAGTAGTTCTGAAATATCGGAGTTGTTACGAGATTAGAACATGGCGATAAATTGCTGTAGAAGATGCATGGTTTAAAACTTAAGAAAAAAGTAACAGCTTTTACACTAAAAGTCAAGGTTGCTACAAGTACCATAATTTCCAGTGCATAAGATGCTACTTTTTTCTCATGCTTTGAAGTCCTATGGCTTGTACAGAGTGATATGGCTGATTTCCATCCATCCATTTTAATGATGAATAACACAATTGGACTTTGTTTTTCCTCGCTCCGATGCGGGTGAAGTGGAATCCAATATTACATTTTGAAGTCTTATGTAGCAATCTCTGACACATCTTAAGTAAGTTTGATCAAGCGTAGAATTACCGCAGCTTCTGCTTGGACTACTATATGTCCACTATAACCAACAGGATTCGAAATGCTGGACTGAATGAAGAGGAGAGCACAAGCTAAAGACAACGTAGAGCGACCACAAAGGACAGAGAGAGAGAGAGCGAGGAAACTGACCAAAGTGTGTGAACTATGAGAATTATGAGGCTGTTCAACTGTGATGCTTGTCAAGACGACTTGAGTGGTTTTAGTTCCCAGAGGTAGGAGAATAAATGATAAATTACTTTTCTGGTAGGCTGCAGTTTAACTAGCCACATTACACTCACTGTTTGGCACTAGCATTTTTGTAATCATATTTCTGTGTAACATCTTTCTGTATACTGAATATCCCATGTTATGACATGGACACCTGCGACTTATAGACACGTGCGACCTATTTATGTACAAAACTTATTTTTCTCTTTTGAGATTAGTGGGTACGGCTTACATATCGCTTTGATTTATAGTGTGATTTATTGAATTCTCAAAAGACATGATCTTTGAAAAACAAATTTATTTTAAAAAAAGGGTGAATGATCCCCAAAGGACACTAGGTCCCATGGTTTCTGTGTTTTAATTGTATTGTTTTCAAAATCTTTGGTATTTTACATTACATACAGAGAAAATGAATCATATCTACCATCCTATCTAAATATCCTCACCTTATAAATCACCATTATTTTAAAGTAATGGGGACCTCGGTTGTTGCTAACACAATATAACACATCTTGTTGCAGCCACACACATAGAAGTCAGCAAAGAATCTACCCATCAACACTTAAAGGCCTCTTGAAGTGACATGTTGCCTCTTGTTAAAAACACATACGTGATGCATGCTGGGTTTTTCCCTGGGAGTTATGTGGTGGGTCTTGCCACATTGACTTCCTGGAGTCTTGACACATTTATCATGTCAGGGCACAAGCCAAAGACGCTATGTCTAATATGCCTAATTATAACAGAAGCCATAACGACCTATCAAAATGCAATATCTTTTATTTATCTAGTGATAATTTAAGTATTGTGCATTGCTCTATCACTGTTAAATATGCTAAAATGGGAATTCAAAACCTGAGAGGTCTACATGAGTGGTTGAAGTGAAGACGGTGATGAACAAAAGATGACTGACTGTAATTTGGCACTGTCTCACTCCTCCAGGCTCATTTTTGTGGTAGCAGATAAGTTCTAAGTCAGGGTGGCAGTGATGAGCCCAGGGAGCGCATTTGAGGATCAGAGGAGGCCCATGAAGCCAATAAAAGGCTGCCGGGAGTGAAAGGGGACACCACCAAGGGAGTCTGGACAGGAGGCATCCAGACGACAGCTCTGCAAATCCATGGGCTCTCTCTGCCAAACAGCTGAACCTCGAAAACCTCTTGCAGGGCATGTTTCCACACGCTACCATTATCTGTGTCTTTCTGTGATGAAGCCCACATTTTATTTGGAAGTGTGACACAGACAGGATTTATCCACTTGTAGTTACATTTAATTATAGTTATAGTCATAAATGTACTTGTTAAACTATTTCCGGTAATCAAAGCTGGATTATAATGGGGCGTCATAAGACCACATGTCACAACAGTCAAATCTTCTTGTCTTTTTTATATCTGTATCTGGGAAAGATGAGAGTCTTGCGGCATAGTCTGCACATGGCAAAGCAGCAAGCATATGGGCAGTGAGAGCACACTGCTGCATACCTCACTATCTGCTGAGTCATAAGGTTTGCTTAATGACCCTGCAAACGGGTCCAGTAGTCAGAGAGACTCCTCGGTAAGTGGTTACCACCAGTGAACAACAAGGACATTTTTAATGAATGTATATCAAGTTTCCCACTGCAACCATCTGAGATCTACCGTCTTTCTTTTCAGACGTATCGGGAGTGGGTAATTCATTGCTTCAGTCAGTCATTTTCTAACGCTTGTGTTGTTCAGAGTCATGGGTGAGCCGGGTGGGGTACACCTGGGACTGGTCCCCAGTCATGTAAACCCCAAGGTGTAACTCTTCTATCAGTAACCACTTCACACAAAAAGGACAATGTTTGGCAAACAAAGCGTGTCTTTGTGATATAATGTTTCTGATAAACACACCACATGGTGGTGCTTCTGAAGCCCAAAGTTTGACGCCATGAGTTGTAATGACTTGAAAATTCAAAAATAACCACAGCATCTTTAAGTTCTAATAAGTTCTTTGCAGGCATCTCCCTCTGCAGCCAACCCTCAGTGAAACCTTTATAAGGCATGTCATGTTTTGGTCGTTTTTGGCGGCTGTGATTCTTAAATCTTCAAGTGCGTCGAGCAACTCGGGAATCTTTTGACTTTTCATCAGGCAAATGTTTATTTTTCCACTGCCCGTTCATCCACAACACAGACTTGGCCGCCTGTGTCACAAACTGTTTGTATTTTGTGAGGCTATGTACTGTACTGTATGTTCCACTAACCCATGCACTGTTTTCCTACCAGATATATTAGGTAATTTGTCTCTTGTGACCCGGGTTGACTTTGCATTGGAACAAGAATGGCGATTTGCCATTTGCGGTTTGTCTCCTGGGTCTTCCCCAAGGTCTCCTAACAGTCGGATGTGCCCTGAACACCTCCCCAAGGAGGCATCCTCATGCATCAGATGTTTGTGTCAACTCATCTGGCTCCTGCAATGTGGTTTATCAAACCCAAACCTGTTAGTGGTCTACGTTTTTGAGTCTACGCTCACCCTCTCTGGTTAGTTCAGTGGGGGGGGTGCGGTGAACTGTCAGTGAGAAGCAGGGACTACCTTCAATATTAGTGTAAACCTGCCAATATGTCCAAATTTATTATACTCAACAGGCCATTTGACTTTTCAAGACACTTCACGGCTCTACATTTTGCTGCATTTTCCTAGTGTCAGTTTCAAATTCAGTTTGTACAGATAAATGCATATTAACAGTTGTCATAGTATTTTAAA
>QODF01000040.1:5677256-5831267 GCA_024372805.1 Oostethus manadensis
TAGGACCATGTGAGGAGAGCCACGGTAATTAACAATAGCCGTGCATGTAGTATTTTTAAACCATACCGTACACCGCATGTAAACAAAGAATAGCTTAATTTCAGCTAACCTAAAACAAAACCATCACATGTCAATTATGACCTATTATGATTATAAGACATGTCACAGTTGACATTGCAGTCATCTCTGATACACACCCATACAGGTAAAAGGTAAACAGACACGTGACTTGTGGGTTACTTGTGTCTGTGTGTGTGTTGGTGGTCCTGACAGTGCTTTCCTACCATCCTCTCAGTGAGCAGTGCAAGGATGGCCCAGATAAAAGTAACAGGGGAGGCTGTGGGGAGCCACCAGGACTGTGCTGAGGTCTACTCTGACACGGCGACTGTTACCTCCACTGCAGGTGAGTTAAAAAAAATGCCTATATCAAACAATACTTTCTCGGCGCATCGGTGACATGACGGACCAGCATCGCAAATACAAGCCAGTGACTTCCAAGCACCACAGATGGATGAGTAAGGAGATGAATAATATTTAGGGAAGTAATTCAGGGTAAGATATTGGATTGGGTGCTTTCATAGTGAAAAATAAAAAGATGGAAGGACCACCTTGATATTTTGTAAAGCAACACATCTAGATATGCTGACAATAGATATATAATGTATTTCAAGAAATTCTGCATCTCGATTTGGTGATATAGGTAGAAAGGCATATTACTAGTAAGAACTTCAGTCTTTGCTCTTTTTGTCCTCCTATTTTGACTGTTAATTTTCCAAATATTTCAATTTTCTTTTTCGTAAGGTTGAGAAAGTATTTGACTGGCGACCAGTCCAGGGTGTACCCCGCCTCTCGCCCAAAGCCAGCTGGGATAGGCTCCAGCATACCCGCGACCCTAATGAGGATAAGCGGCATAGAAAATGAATGAATGTTACAAGTCATTCTTGTAAAACTGAGACTTTTTATCTGGTTAGAATATTACTTTTTATAAAATATTTTGACTTTATTCTCATAATATTACAGCTTTGTTTTCCATGTCTTTCATTTTAATTTTCCAAATATTTCAACTTCTCTTCTTGTAATTTTTTTTGCAAATTTATTCCAAAAATATTTAGACTTTATTCTATTTTCTATAAAAAAGGATGTCCGATAATGGCTTTTTTTGCCGATATTTCCGATTTTCGATACCAACCGATACCATTATGAGTAACATCACATATCTCCTGTCGTGGAATGAACACATATCTGTTAATGACTAAGGGATCAGCAATAAACTTCTCGACGTGACTGTAAACAACATTGAACAAATAGGGTATGCAAACATCTGAGAAATGCCTGCCACTCAGTATGGAAAATGCTCGAGGAACTTCACAAGTTTGGTGAATCCGGCGTCTTGCACAATTAAAGAGTGGTTATCCAGTGGGATACACCCCATGATTGCTCAGGGGTGGTCTTTATTGTAATTTAAGTATATTTGAAGGAGACACTTGGAAATAATTTCAAACCACAAAGCAGTGTTTAAAATGGGTTTTCATTATCGGAATAAAACCAGATGCCAAAATGTACACTATTACATTTTTATGCCAATACAGGGCTGATAATACTGGTAAGCCGATGTTGTCGGACATCCCTACTGCATCCCGCAATCAAATGTTCCAAAAATTACTTTATTATAATTATTTTCTGTTTGTCATACTATTATAACTTTTTGGTTTTTATTTCTTTTTTTCCAAATATTTAATCTTTCTGCTACTAAAATGATGTTGTTTGTCCTCATATTACATTTTTCTCCTAAAATGTAGTTATCTTGTGTTTTTTAAGTCAAATGTCTGAAGGGTTACGGGACTGTGAATAGTCTAAGAAAACTCATCTAAATCAATATGTGAATTTTTGTAAACATCTTGTTATAATATAGTCAATTAGGTGGTGACCAAATACATGTTACAAAATGAATTTGAACATTTTTAACAGTTGATTGAATTGGAATATTAACAGATAACATTTGTGATGCAAGAGTCACATGAATTTAATGCAAGTCCACATTTCTCCACGTTGTGTAGATTTTAGGGCCAACCTGGAGATCCGGCGAGTCCGAGTTGGCCTGGGGGCGGTTTGCAGCCCGCTAACAACAACCAAAAAATAAAAACCCAGTAAAAATGGGGTAAATTCCCTTTAGCTTCTTAGCATATGATTGCCTTTAGCTTTTTTACATATGTCAAAGGGGCCCCCTTCATCCTATTATTTTTCCATATGTGGTGGAAAATGTTTGGACGCCCCTCCTGTAAATGCTCAGTCTTAGTTTTTAACACCTAAACCTATTATTTTGGATTTTTGCAACAAAATGTACTTTTTATCAGCCACATTCTGTGTTTATATTGCACAGTGTATATAGTGTTGGTCACTTGGAGTGCCATTCTAACTTAATTTTACATAAATATAATACATGTAAAAATATATAGTACTGTATTAAGCAAGTATTCATGCAAGAAAATGCACTTTTGAAACCAAACCGTTTGAAACCAATCATCAGATTGACAAAGCTCAGCAGAGTCCTCCACTTTAATAAATTAGTCACTTTGCTGGTAGTGGTGGGAATAACCTTCATCAAATCCCCCAGTTTCTGGTATCTCTTTCTCACGAGCTTTGCTTGGCAATTAAATCTCTCTGGCTCTCAGGTTGCTTCATGCTAGTGGGAACCATACAGTCCGTCTAATCCCTCTTTTATCCAGTCAGTCGTAGGGGACCTTGCGAGTTAAGTCACTCTTTTTGCAGGATGACAACCTGAGCTACACCAGGAGCTGAAGAATGTCTCTAACTACAAGTTGTCAGCATCTGTGAAGGTTCTTTCTTCATCCTGAAAGCAGATATTGGAGATTTGCTGGACAAGGGGTCAGCGTGTGCGACCTCCACGGCAGCAGGTGTCAACCGAAGGAGCAGAACCTTTCAGTCTCCAGCGAGCAGACGTCTGCGCACCACTTTCAGCCACAAGCAACTGGAACAGCTGGAGATGGCCTTTGGACAGAACCAGTATCCTGACATCTATTTCAGAGAGGAGCTGGCCCGACTCACCAAGCTTAATGAGGCTCGCATACAGGTACACACACACACACACACACACACACACACACACACACACATATGGGATGCCAAACGTAGAAGTTGAATCGTGAATGTAAATAGTAAAGATAAACCTAAATCACAATAAAAAAATAATATAAATATTATTTCAAATAAATGTAAATGTCAAAATGTAAATGTTTAAACTAAATACACTGCTCAAAAAGAAAAAGGGAAAACTAAAATAACACATACTAGATCTGAATGAATGAAATATTCTTATTGAATACTTTGTTCTTTACATAGTTGGATGTGCTGACAACAAAATCACATAAAAATGATCAATGGAAATCAAATGTATTAACCAACGGAGCTCTGGATTTGGAGTCACACTAAAAAAGGAAAGTGGAAAAACACAACAGGCATCTCCAACTTTAATGTCTTTGAAGTCAAAATGAGGTTCAGTAGTGTGTGTGGCCTCCACGTGCCTGTGTGACCTCCCTACAATGCCTGGGCATGCTCCTGATGAGGTGGCAGAAGATCTCCCGAGTGATCTCCTCCCAGACCTGGACTAAAGCATCGGCCAACTCCTGGACAGTCTGTGGTGCAACGTGGCGTTGGTGGATGAAGCAAGACATGATGTCCCGGATGTGCTCAATTAGATTCAGGTCTGGGGAATGGACTGGGCCAGTCCATAGCATCAATGCCTTTGTCTTGCAGGAACTGCTGATACACTCCAGCAAACCTTCTTGCAGCTCCCTTTGATGTGCCATCCTGGATGAGACGCACTACCTGAGCCACTTCTGTGGGTTGTAGACTGCATCTCATGCTACCACTAGCGCATTCAAAAGTGAGCAAAACATCAGCCAGAAAGCATAGGACCTGAGAAGTGGTCTGTGGTCACCACCTGCAGAACCACTCCTTTATTGGGTGTGTCTTGCTAATTGCTCATTACCACCTGTTGTCAATTCCATTTGCAAAACAGATTTGATTTCACAGAAATGTGATTGCCTTGGAGTTACACCGTGTTCTTTTTGAGCAGTGTGTAAAGATACACGTTAAAACTAAGTTCAAAGATAAATATGAAATAAGATAAATGTTAAATATACCTATCAATTTTAAACCTTAATAGAAATCCATCCATTTTCCAAGCCACTTTACCTCACTATAGTCGCCGGTGTATGCTGGAGCCTATACCAGCTGACTTCGGAAGAGAGGCGGGGTACACCCTGGACTGGTCGCCAGCCAATATTTATGTTAATATTTAAGATTCATATTTTTACTTAATATTTAGATTGCCAGTCAATCACAGGGCACATATAGACAAACAAACATTCAAATTCACACTCTAATGGACAATTTAGAGTCGCCAATTAACCTAACATGCATGTTTTTGGAATGTGGGAGGAAACTGGAGTACCCGGAGAAAACCCACACACGCACGGGAAGAACATGCAAACTTCACACAGAGATGCCCAACGGAGATTCGAACCCTGAACCTCCTGATTGTGAGGCCAACATGCTACCCACTCATCAAACGTGCAGCCCTATTATATAATATAAATGCCAAAAATTCATGTAACATCAATATATTAAATGTTAAATCAAAATATAAAAATATAAATGTCAAATCTAAAAATGAAATATAAATATAAATTGTAAATGTGAAATATAAATATTAGATCTAAATATAGATTTTACTAATGTTACATCTAAATATTACATATAAATATACATCTTAAATATTAATATAAATTAACATAAATATTGTATGTAATGTTATATAATATATATGGCTAAATTAGTTCAAAAGTAAAAAATAATGTTAAATCTACATACAAATGTTAAAAATAAATGTTGAATCAAAATATAAAGGTTAAATCTGAATATAAAAATATATGTGAAATCTAAATATATATAAATATTAAATCTAAAAAATAAAATATAAATCTTAAATCAAAAGGTTTAAAATAATAAATTACCATAAATTTCTCTCGCCCATAAAAGAAACAAATCCAGGTAACAGGAAATTAACTACAAGTCCAAACAGAAATGAATGTTCATTGAATGCAAACTAAACGGCTACTAACCGAAGCCCCGGCTCAACCCAAATCGGGCCCAAAAAGGTGCGCTCTTTGCACCCTCAAACAAGTGAGTCTTTCATATGAGCATTTTTATAAGAAGCCCATGTGCTGTTGCTTCTGAACCCTCAGGTGTCTTGCCTTGTGTGTCAACAGGTGTGGTTTCAGAACCGAAGAGCCAAGCAGCGTAAGCGTGAGCGTGCATCCCAAAAAGGGCTACCTCTGGCTGTCATGTCAGGGCACAGGGCACTGCTGGGCAGCATGCACGTCCCACCATCCATGGCTCGGCGCTATTATGCCCAGCCCCTGGCCACGGTTCTCCCTCCTGCCATGTTCCCCCACCACCCATCACCGGGCACAGTCAGCCAGTACACCTGCTCCTCCATGCCACCGCAGGTGGCCCCTCAACACCAGCATGAGGAATGGTACGGCCCGCTGAGGAGCAATCTGGCCTCAACCATGTTATCCCTGACCTCCATGCAGCCCCTGGACACCCCCTCTCACTGGAGCTGAGCACCCACCTGGGAGCAGATTGGGTTGTAGTGAGGTTCTCAAGTATTACCTAAAGCGTCACATACTCATGTTATGTTACAGTGTATTGATGACATTATTGTACTTTCATCAGTGCATGCTTAGAGACTAGATAGGACAGCACCTGGGGTAATGAATGAGAATAGTCACAGACAGTAAAGTATGACGAAATGAAAACAATAATAAACATACTGTCCAATCAAATTCAAATGTCAACGTTATTCTCTATATTAAGGCAGTTATTTCCATAGAGATCTGGACTGGATTATTAAGATTATGAGACCCAAAGTTGAAGTCACATGATAACAGGCCAGGATGCCGACGCTTATTTTTATTTTTTTTTACTCACGAGAATATGCCTTTTATAGGGCCCTATAAAATCTGCTTCACTTTCTTCCAAATTCAGTTTTTTTTAACGTCTGTTAATTAAATGCAAGAATCCTTACATTTAGCGATGGAATACATCATTTGCCAGTTTTGCCCAGTGTTTCAGAAACAGGTGTAGCTTGGCTAACTTTTCTAGTGGGGTATCACATAGTGCTACAAAATCCTTAACAAACTGTAATGCCCGTTCTTGAGGTTAGGGAAAATGTAGGCACTGATGCAATTTCAATTAATAATGTAAAATATACTCCGGATTACTTGTTGCAATGTTAGGTTCATTGGCGATTCGAAATTGTCCATAAGTATGAATGTGAGTGTGAATGTTTGTATGTCTGCGCTGCGATTGACTGGCGACCAGACCAGGGTGTACCCCGCCTCCCGCCCCACAGTCAGCTGGGATAGGCTCCAGCTTACCCACGACCCTAATGAGGATAAGCAGTATAGAAAATGGATGAACGGATGGATTTGTAATCACACTCTTATTTTGTTGTGGTGTGTGTGTTGAGAATGTGTGTAAAGACAAGCTGGGAGAAGAATAAACACGCCTCCCGTTCTTATTTTATTGAGAATGTGCACAATGTCAGCAGGCGTCATAAAACGCTTGAATGCATTAACAAGCGCGCAAAACACAAGAGCGCTGGTCAGGGGTTGGGTTGCATTGTGGGGGGGTTTATGCAGCTTTTAGCCCGGCCTTGCATGGTAATCCTTGTGCACAATCAGAGATGCATCTCCACTCCTGCTCACTTGCACCACAAATACTTCACCTTTGTTGGCCACTTCTACTTATTTACCGAGTAAATTCCTGAGGCAGGAAACACTTCCCGTCTTTCACTTTTAAAGTGCACCCCTACTCGCTAAACACAGCACCCATCTCGCTAAATTGGCAGCACGAAGGTCTGTGCTTCTAGGTCTGTGCTTCTAAAGTCGTCGCTCAGCCAAATGTAGCAGGCATGAATAGAATGACTCGGTGAATAAGGGGGCATGCAAGTGTTTTGATCTGACAAATTTTAACTACCTTTGATTACTAAGTCTTGCTTAGAGGTTAACATGGCAGTTCAACTCAGATGGAATTCACAGCCACATGTCACTCGCTGACGCTGATGCTGGGAACACAAAGGTAGGTTAGATTGCAAGGTGTACACACAGTCTGATTGGATTCTGGCTGTTCTGTTCTTGTGAGACAGTTTTTTTCTCCAAACAAGAATTCTTGTCACCTTTGAATCTTGCGAGATCTCGTGTCCCCCCTGCTGTTTAGTCTTTTAACTACACGGCAATCCCTCACCACTTTTCAGCTTTACCGTATCAAGATTTTTCAAAAAAGTATTTATAAATCATTCTGTTTTGTGGTTGAATACGGCCAAGTCATTAGTCAGTATCTATTATTTTGCCTAAATTAAGCATTTAAATTAATTTAAGCATTTAAATTACAAATCTAAGGCATTCAAAGACGCTGCAGTGAAATGCAGTACAGTAGTTTTCTTGTATATTCTTCTTTTCCTTTTGGCTTATCCCTTCAGGGGTCGCCACAGCAAATTAATTGCCTCCATCTAACTCTGTCTTCTGTATCTTCTTCTCTTGCGCCAACTACCTTCGTGTACTCGTTCACTACATCCATAAACCTCCTCTTTGGTCTTCCTCTAGGCCTCCTGCCTGGCAATTCAAAACTCAGCATCCTTCTACCAATATATTCATTATCTCTCCTCTGAACATGTCCGAAACATCTCAACCTGGCCTCTCTGACTTTATCTCCAAAACCTTTAACATGTGCTGTCCCTCTGATGTGCTCATTCCTGATCCTGTCCATCCTGGTCACACCCTAAGAGAACCTCTGCATCTTCATCTCCGCTACCTCCAGCTCTGCCTCCTGTCTTTTCCTCAGCGGCACTGTCTCTAAACCAAACAACATCGCTGGTCTCACCACAGTTTTGTGCACCTTTCCTTTCATTTTAGCTGAAACTCTTCCATCACACCTGACACTTTTCTCCACCCAGCCTCCCTGCACACGCTTTTTCACCTCTTTTTCACACTGTCCATTGCTCTGGATTGTTGACCCATTCCATTCCATTTTCTTCCGCTTATCCGGGTCCGGGTCGCGGGGGCAGCAGTTTCAGTAGGGAAGTCCAGACTTCCCAGTTTCCGGCGACCACTTCTAGCTCCACCGGGAGTACACCAAGGCGTTCCCAGGCCAGCTGTGAGACATAGTCCCTCCAGCGTGCCCCAGGTCTTCCCCGGGGCTTTCTCCCGGCTGAGCATGCCCGAAACACTTCACCAGGGAGGCGCCCGGAAGGAATCCGGACGAGATGCCCAAGCCACCTCAACTGGCTCCTCTCAATGTGAAGAAGCAGCAGCTCTAATCTGAGCTCCTCCCGGATGGCCAAGCTCCTCACCCTATCTCTTAGGTTGAGTCCAGCCACCCTGCGGAGGAAACTGATTTCTGCCGCTTGTATCCGCAATCTTGACCTTTCGGTCATGACCCATAACTCATGACCATAGGTGAGGGTGGGAACGTAGATCGATCGGTAAACAGAGAGCTTTGCCTTCCGGCTCAGCTCTCTCTTCACCACGATGGTCCGGTACAGCGACCGCATTACTGCGGATGCTGCACCGATCCGTCTGTCGATCTCACGCTCCAACCGTCCCTCACTCGTGAACAAGACCCCAAGATACTTAAACTCCTCCACCTGAGGCAAGACCTCACTCCCAACCCGGAGGGTACAGTCCACCCGTTTCTGACTGAGAACCATGGCCTCGGATTTGGAAGTGCTGAGTCTCATTCCAGAAGCTTCACACTCAGCTGCAAACCGCTCCAGTAAATGCAGAAGGACACAGCCTGATAACGCCATAAGGACCACATCGTCTGCAAATAGCAGAGATCCTAAGGTCACCAAGCTGGACTACCTCAACGCCTTGACTGTGCCTAGAAATTCTGTCCATGAAGATTATGAACAGAATCGGTGACAAAGGGCAGCCTTGGCGGAGGCCAACGTTCCCCGGAAACAAGCTTGACTTACTGCTGGCAATGCGAACCAGGCTCCTGCTTCGATTGTACAAGGACCGAATGGCACGAATGGCCAGTCCAGAGGTACTGTTCCTGACTTCCATGCAATGTTGTAGAGACGTGTCAACCAACACAGTCCCCCCAACATCCTAAGTGACCTAAGTACTTAAAATCCTCCACCTTCTTTATCTCTTCTCCCTGTAACCTCACTCTTATCTCTTCTCCCTGTAACCTCACTCTTCCTCTTGAGTCCCTCTCATTTACACACATGTACTCCGTCTTGCTGCGGCTAACCTTCATTCCTCTCCTTTCCAGGGCAAACCTGGAACCCCTCAAGCATCTCGTCCACCTGTTCCCTGCTCTCACTACATATCACAATGTCATCTGCAAACATCATAGTCCATGGAGATTCCTGTCTAATCTCGTCCGTCAGCCTGTCCATCACCATAGCAAACAAGAAGGGGCTCAGAGCTGATCCCTGATGGAGTCTCACCTTCACTCGGAACTCCTCTGTCACACCTGCAGCACACCTCACTACTGTCTTACAGTCCTCGTACATGTCCTGCACTGCTCTGACATACTTCTCTGCCACTCCAGATTGATACCACAGTTCTTCTCTGGGCACCCTGTCATAAACTTTCTCCAGATCTATACCTTTACTTTCACCTTACGCTACATCACTCTGTACTCCTGTCTACTGTCTTCAGTCCTCTCAGTGTCCCACTTCTTCTTAGCTAACCTCTTACTCTGTATACACTCCTGCACCTCCTCATTCCACCACCAAGTCTCCTTATCTACTTTCCTTCCAGATGACACACCAAGTACTCTCTTACCCGTCTCCCTGATCACAGTAGCTGTAGTTGTCCAGTCATCTGGAAGGACTTCCTGCCCACCCATAGTCTTTTTCAACTTCTTCCTAAAAGTCACCCAACGCTCCTCCTTTTTCAGCTTCCACCATTTCGTCCTCTGCTCTGCCTTTACCTCGAGTCATCCTACACACCATCATCCTATGATGTCTGGCTACACTCTCACCTACCACTGCTTTGCAGTCACTGACCTCCTTCAGGTTACACCTTCTACACAAGATGTAGTCTACCTGTGTGCTCCTACCTCCACTCTTATAGGTCACCCTACGTTCCTGTCTCTTCCGGAAGAAAGTATTCACTACAGCCATTTCCATCCTTTTTGCAAAGACGACCACCATCTGTCCTTTTGCGTTCCTCTCCTGGATCCCAAACTTGCCCATCACCTCCTCATCATCTCTGTTTCCTGCACCAACATGCCCATTGAAGTCCGCACCAATGACAACTTTCTCACTTCTGGGGATGTTCTGCATCACTTCATCCAGGTCTGACCAGAATTTCTCTTTCTCCGCCATCTCACATCCTACCTGTGGAGCATACCCACTAACAACATTGAACATCCCACCTTTGATTTCTAGCTCCAGGCTCATCACTCTGACACTCTTTTTACCTCCAGGACGTTGCTAGGAAACTCCTCCTTCAAAATCACCCCTACTCCATTTCTCTTCCTATCTACACCATGATAGAACAGCTTGAACCCTGCTCCTAAGCTTCTAGCCTTGCTACCGTTCCACCTGGTCTCCTGGACACACAATATGTCTACCTTTCTCCTCTGCATCATGTCAGCTAATTCTCTACCTTTTCCTGTCATAGTTCCAACATTCAAACTCCCAACTCTTAGTTCTAGACTCTTAGCATTCATTCCTCTTCTCCTCCTCCTACGGACACACCTTCTTTCTCTCCTTCTTCGACCAACAGTAATCCAGTTTCCACCAGCACCCTGTCGGTGAACAGCACCAGTAGCAGGCGTTGTTAACCAGGGCCACGTCCGATCCGGTATGGAAGTCATTTGTTTAATTTGCATGTTCTGGTTTGGCAAAGTTTTACGTCGGATGCCCTTCCTGACACAACCCTCTGTATTTATCCGGGCTTGTGACCGGCACAAAAGGACACTGGCTTGTGCCCCGTTGCGGCTACATTAGTAGTTTTCTTGTTTATCGTGGTTAACTCGTTCCAGACCAGACTGTGATAAGTACATTTCTCAACGAAGGAAACTTCTTCTTTCTGAATAGAACATTTTTTGGCGTTATGGCAAAGAATACATGTTAACTGCTTCTAAATATGTTTTTACATAAGAGCCCTCTAGACATGAAATAACACCCATATAGTCGCCTTAACATGCGTATTACCCATAATGGTAGCTCCCTCGCTGTACCTACTCCTATGTCATGGTGCCAGGAATTTGCAGGGGAAGTGCCGCTCTAATTATTGGTTGTTATATTCTAAATCAACCACTTGATACTGGGTCGCAGAAGAAATAATGAACTACAAGGAGTGCAGAATTATTAGGCAAGTTGTGTTTTTGAGGATTAATTTTATTATTAAACAACAACCATGTTGTAAATGAACCAAAAAACTCATTAATATACAGGTGACTATTACTGTGCATAATCATTAGGCAACTTAACAAAAAACAAATATATACCCATTTCAATAATTTATTTTCACCAGGGAAACCAATATAACATCAAAACATTTACAAATATACATTTCTGACATTCAAAAACAAAACAAAAATTAATCAGTGACCAATATAGCCATCTTTCTTTGCAAGGACACTCAAAAGCCTGCCATCCATGGATTCTGTCAGTGTTTTGATCTGTTTACCATCAACATTGCGTGCAGCAGCAACCACAGCCTCCCAGACCCTGTTCAGAGAGGTGTACTGTTTTCCCTCCTTGTAAATCTCACATTTGATGATGGACCACAGGTTCTCTATGGGGTTCAGATCAGGTAAACAAGGAGGCCATGTCATTAGTTTTTCTTCTTTTAGACCCCTTCTTCCCAGCCACGCTGTGGAGTACGTGTGATGGAGCATTGTCCTGCATGAAAATCATGTTTTTCTTGAAGGACGCAGACTTCTTTCTGTACCACTGCTTGAAGAAGGTGTCTTCCAGAAACTGGCAGGAGGACTGGGAGTTGAGCTTGACTCCACCCTCAACCCGAAAAGGCCCCACAAGCTCATCTTTGATAATACCAGCCCAAACCAGTACTCCACCTCCACCTTGCTGGCGTCTGAGTCGGACTGGAGCTATCTGCCCTTTACAGATCCAGCCACGAGCCCATCCATCAGGCCCATCAAGACTCACTCTCATTTAATCAGTCCATAAAACCTTAGAAAAATCTGTCTTCAGACATTTCTTGGCCCAGTCTTGACGTTTCAGCTTGTGTGTCTTGTTCAGTGGTGGTCGTTTTTCAGCCTTTCTTACCTCGGCCATGTCTCTAAATATTGCACACCTTGTGCTTTTGGGGACTCCAGTGATGTTGCAGCTCTGAAATATGGCAAAACCGGTGGCAAGTGGCATCTTGGCAGCTGCACGCTTGACTTTTCTCAGTTCATGGGCAGTTATTTTGCGCCTTGGTTTTTCCACACGCTTCTTGCGACCCTGTTGATAATTTTGAATGAAACGCTTGACTGTTCGATGAAAACGCTTCAGAAGCTTGGCAATTTTTCAGTGCTGCGTCCCTCTGCAAGATAACTCACTATTTTTGAGTTTTCTGAGCCTGTCAAGTCCTTCTTTTGACCCATTTTGCCAAAGGAAAGGAAGTTGCCTAATAATTATGCATACCTGATATAGGGCGTTGATGTCATTAGACCACACCCCTTCTCATTACAGAGATGCACATCACCTAATATGCTTAATTGGTAGTACAGTTTGGTGTAAGACAACATGCATAAAGAGGAGGGTGTGGTCAAAATACTTATTTGCCTAATAATTCTGTATTTCTGTTTTATGTATTATTGGAGTCTGAACAGGCCTTTATTTTGAAAAATGACCGGATTCTCTAGTGACGTCTCAGTCACTTTGAAAATGCGTACTTTTGCAAAGAAATACACACAATTTGCTTAAATGTAATTTTTTTTTTTACTAATAATCTTCCACCACAAACCAAGATTTATGTTTTCAAAAATCTGTGATTGAAAGAAGCCACAAAATGTGATTGTATTCTACAGTGGTCGGTAATGTCACTACTCGATGCGACACACAAGCACCAGACTTGACGGCCAGCTTTTATTCCAGGTTTCAAATATCTTACAACAGGCACATAATATTATATAAAACAACCTAAAAATAATCCCACCAAGCTAAAACGCGACTCTGAATCCCCAACGCAAGTTCCTGTCTCCCCCCCAACCTCCGAGCACCAAAACACGTTCACAGCAACACACCAGCACAAACTTTCTCTTAAGTCTGCTATAGTGGGTAATAGCAGAATACAAGTGACTATAGGTGTGTTACTTCATGTCTAGAGGGCTCAAATACTATTAAGAGACGTATTTAAAACAAGTTTTCTGTCCTCTAACTACTAAAATATTCCATATATAAATAAAGAATTTAAACAGAAACCAATGCTAAACCAGTGATAAACGAGGGATTACTGTACTGCACTAAAGCCTCCATGGTTACTTTGTAGTGTTGGTAAAATTAAATGAAACAAAGTCTGCTGAATAGATTTTAATTGATCACATTTCCAGATCAAATGTTTTCTTAAATATTTGTATTAAACAACATAAACTGAAGAATCAACAACAGATGGAAAAATATATCAATTTGAAATCATAAACTCTACATTATCAAACGCTACATTATCAAAAACCGCAAATGACGCAGAGACGTGAAACACGTTTATATGGCAGCTGACATGTGAAGATGTTTGTATTGTATTGATGTGTCTCACTGGGAACACGTGGATTAAGCTTATAAACAAACTAGAGTGTTTCTAGTTGATCCCCTTCAGTGAACAAGGGAGCATGTCAGCTTTACATTCACTCTGTAATGATACATTCAAGGTACATACACAGCGAGGGTGACAGTGATTGGCTCGTGTGTGTAGGCATCTTCATCAAAATACAACCTTCAGGAAGGAAGTGGATTTTTCTGTCACATTGCTGTCTAATGCTTGTTTTTCAAGTACCACGCCTTTGGTTTAGTTTGGAATTCCCTCCTGTGTCCCAGTGCATCTTTAGCTTGGAAAAATACTACAAAGTTGAGAAAATGTTTCATTTGTGTGAAGTTGCCCTTAAAAAAGGCACTATTGGAGGAACCTACAAGACCGGAAAGTGCAGCGATGTCGCCCACTTGAGCCAACCGAAAATTTAGCTATGAATTGCTGCTACAAGAGGGGTAGGAAAGCTTGACTCGAGCAAAAGACAGTGATGCTCTAACAGGCGGCCGCGCTGACGGTCTCTGCAGGTTCCTTCCGGCAGTATTGTGGGCAAAAACGTCACCGTGTGAGGTATCGTGTTTATTCCAGTGATTTGGCAAACTCCGCGTAGTCTATGTAACCGTCGTTGTTTTTGTCATCATCCCTCAGAACGTCATCGATTAGATTGATTAGATCTTCCTCTCGCATTGGCAGGCTGTTTTCTCCTCTCTCCTAACAAAAAAGGAAAATAAGGGTAATTGAGTCAGTATGCATGTGTTGTAATGTAACAACGCAACTTAAATATACACAAACATTAGGGGTGTATCTGTATCTATGATACAGTGTTGTCGTTTTGATACCACTATGAATCAAATGGTACTAGAACCCTCCTGGATTCCATTCCATCAAAATGTTTTTCTACACTTACTTGTTATTGTTGATATTATTTTATGAGGAATCGATTAATTGATCCTGTGGTTTAAGTGTTTTTATGAGTTGCCTTTCGGCTCATATTTCTCAACCAATAGAAAAAACAAGAGCTGGGATCCAATTGGGATCCGATTAGTTTTTCTTTTTTTTTTAATGTCTTGAGTTAGGACAAAGTCTAAATTAATAACTCAATTGCAAAAGAATGGTCTCTAACGCCTTGTCCACACGTGGCAAGGTATTTTTAAAAACGCTTATTTATCCCTCTCTGTATACGAAAAAAATTGTGTCCACACAACCCCCTTTTTTTTTTTTATTTTTAAAACGCATCCTCACCTAACCGGATAAATGCAATGGGAACCACAGCCAAACTTGTAGGCGGCAACAGTTACTAAAATTCTATCCAATCAGAATCATCCCGTCATCTCGTTACTTCCGCAAACATAAAACATGGCACACGGCTCGTTGCTGTGGACTGACAAGGAGGTAGGATTATTTATAAACGTTTTACAATACAAAGCTAACTAGACGGAAGAAAACATCGTCAGTTCCGAGGGCATCCATGTTGTTTCACATGTAAATACAGTTCGGGTTTGTGACGTCACCGCTGGAAGTGATGTTTGGAAACGCAAACCTCCGGTTATTTGTGTCCATACGCAAATGTATAACCGGACACAAATACACACACAAACACACACACCCCCCACTCCTCCCAGCACTGCTGCCGACTGAGACCCGGAGCCGAAACAACCACTCCCCCTTCACCGCCCCCCACCCCAGGGAGCGTCCAAGAAAACAGGGGTGTTATAGGACCCTCTAATCCCCAACCCCCCCCCAACTAAGAATGTTATGAGGTGTGAGATGTGTGTGTGTAGGCAGTTAAAATTGAGTAGCCGAAAATGCATGTGACCATGGACAAAACCACTCCCCCAGCTGAGCACGACTGAGTAGCTCTGCCCACCCTGTGACACGAGTCCCATCACCCCAAAAATGAATGTGAGGTGTCTGTGAGTTTATGTATAGTGAATAAGTGTAATTAAAACTGGGGAATTTGCTGCCCCCAGGGCATCACAGAAAGAGGTCATG
The DNA here is from genome assembly GCA_024372805.1 of Oostethus manadensis. Lineage (NCBI taxonomy): Eukaryota > Metazoa > Chordata > Actinopteri > Syngnathiformes > Syngnathidae > Oostethus > Oostethus manadensis. The sequence continues at coordinate 5,693,048 of QODF01000040.1, forward strand.
TTTGTGACACCCCCCAGCCACACCCACATGGGAGCACGCACACTCCCCACTACCAAGAGGAAAAAAAAAATAATTCCCTCCCAGAGGACGAGCCATTAGGCAGTAGGCACCCCTGTTTCCCGGGACCCACCGCGGGGCAGAGGTCGGCACGAGGCGAGGTCATCCATAGCCCTGGACGCCCAGCGACCGCAGTCCGGGTGCAGCCTCTCCCAGATGTCACACTCTAAGCAAACAGACGTGCCACTGAAGGAGACCCGCAACGGCGGCCCGCACCCCCGAACACCACTATAGCCATCCCCACCCTGTATCCGAGAGGAACCCGGACAACACACCCCACCACTCGGAGAAGCAGCAACCCTCCAGGCACAATCACACACCTACCCCCCACCACTGCCCCCAGTGCCAAACCCCTGTTGAATCCGCTGCACCCAACATACAACATACACACTCACACACACCAGCACTCGGGGAAACAAACCCATACCCACCCAACCCAAAGCACACTCCCCCAACCCAGGTCCTCACAGGCACCAATCCAGCACCGGGACGCACACCAATCCACCCCTGCAGCAGCGAGTCCGGGCCAACCCAGATTCCCCCGGGGGTCAGATACGCCCCCACTCCCACATCCGGGTAGAGGCCCGAAACCAGGGCCCAGGAGCGCCGCCACACCCGTACCCAGCCAGCCCCGCCACCCGACCCAGGCCTCGACGGCCACGACCCAGGCCCCACCCCGCGGCCCCCCGCCCCACCACCAACCGGTCCCCTCGGCACCAGACCTACCCCAGCCTCAATAGAGATAAACACCGGTCCCCCACAGAGCAGCGCGGCCCAGCCCCCCTCTTTAAGGGACCCCCAGCGGCCCGTATGCCCCTGGCACCTCCGCCAGCCGCCCAACTCTCAGAGTGAAGTGAAAGAGCTAATCACCAGGGACCAGAGTGAATGAGATTGGTCCAATTGATTGTTTAAAGAGCTAGACATTGTCTCACAAGAGATATGATCTAATAAAAGGTTCCTAAATTGGTTCATACTTAGACTGGCTTTTGTTTTCCAATTCACGAGAATAGTTTTCTTTGGGATGCATAACGCAGTAAGGACCATACAAGAGGTGTTATTATCAATATTGATGCCACCCAAATGGCCAAATAAACACAATGTGGGGTTGCTGGAATATTATATCTGGACCAAGTGGACAGCTCCTCACATACCTGAAGCCAAAACCTTTGGACAGGTGCACAATACCACACAGCATGTATATAGTTATCAACAGAGTTATTTGTGCACTGGGAGCAAATATTTGACTTTGTGAGACCCATCTTGAACATCCTTTGTCCTGTATAATGAGTCCTATGAATAATTTTGAACTGAATCAGCTGTAGATTTAAGTTTTTCGTCATTTTAAATGTATTTGAACATATTTGAATCCATGTGTTTTGATCCAAATTACTGAGTAGGTCTGTTTCCCATTTTGCAGTCGGTAGGTGTTTTAAATCTTCTGCTTTATTGTTAAGCCTATATATATTTTATAATAAATATTTGGGGTGCAGGTTCAATTGATTGGGCGTGTATTTTTTTCCAATTATAGATTTGATTTGGTGGTATTCTAAAAATTTTGTGCTGCTGATTCCATATTGGGAGGTGAGCGTATCAAATGACACAAACTTTCCTTCTACTATGATAGTAAAGTGTTTTATCCCTTTGTTTTTCCAGAGAGAAAAGTTTATCATTCTTTTCTTTTGTAGGATGTCAGGGTTGTTCCAGATGGGTGTCAGCTTACATGGATAGAGGGAACATTTGTTTATTTTAAGAAATTCCCAACAAGATGTCAGAGTGGAGCTGATGTTCATACTTTTGTAACATTTATGATGTTTAATGCTTGAACTGATGAATGGTAGATCACAGATTGCTAGATCATCACACTGTGCTTGCTCTATATCTCCCCTTGGCTCGTCTAGATAACTCGGTGTGAGCCATTTGGAGACATATTGCAGTTGATTGGCTAAGAAGTACTGAGAAAAGTCCGGAAGCTTTAAACCGCCCCTGCCTTTGGTTTGTTTTAACGTATTTAAGATGATACGTGATGGTTTGTCTTTCCAAAGGAATTTAGAGATGTGGGAGTCCAGTGACTTGAACCACTTGGAGGATGGTTTGGTGGGTATCATTGAAAACAAATAATTAAGTTTCGGTAAAACCATCATCTTGACGGCAGCCACTCTCCCCATGAGCGATATGGGTAGATGTCGCCACCGCTAAGAGATCACCTTCAGTTGTTTTCAAATGTTGAACATAATTCAACTGTGTCAGCTCTGACAACTTGGGTGAAATGTTTATACCCAAATATCGGATATTTCCTGTCCGTATTATGGCATCAGGCATACCCTGAAAATGACAGTTAATGGGTAGAGCTGTGGTCTTAGACCAGTTAATAGAGTAATCAGACACTGATGAGTACTTGTTTATAAGTTGAATTGTGCCGGAAAGGGACGCTTGAGTATTCTGGAGAAAAAGTAATACATCATCAGCGTAGAGACTTATTTTGTGATCCATTTCTCTGGTGCGGATCCCTTTGATTTCTTCATGTTGTCTGATGGCCGCTGCTAAGGGTTCGATAAATATGGAAAACAGTAGAGGGGACAGTGGACAGCCCTGCCTTGTGCCTCTGTGAAGGCTAAAGCTTGAAGAAGTTTGATCATTGGTCCTCACACATGCATGTGGGTTGGTATAAAATATTCTGACCCAATCAATAAAACCCGGTCCAAACCCAAATTTATTTAATGTTCTGAATAGGAAGTTCCAGTTTACCCTGTCAAATGCTTTTTCTGCATCTAGAGAAAGGATAATAGTTTCCAAATTCTGTATGTAAGAATAATCTATGAGGTTAATTAATCTTCGTGTGTTAGTTGAGGAGTGTCTACCTTTAATAAAACCTGTTTGGTCTGGATGGATTATGAAAGGAGTAATTTTCTCTAACCTTCTAGCCAAAGCTTTACTGATTATTTTAAAATCTACATTAATTAAGGAAATTGGGCGGTAGCTAGATGGGAGTGTGGAGTCTTTTCCTGGTTTTAATAAGAGAGTAATATTAGCTAAGTTCATAGTTGGAGGCATTTTATTTTTCTCCTTTATTTCTAATAACATTTTGTAAAAAGTTGGCGCCAGTGTAGTCCAGAATTCTTTGTAGAATTCAGCAGGAAAACCATCTGGGCCTGGGGCTTTATTATTAGGCATGAGCTGGAGAGCTTCCTGGAGTTCGCCAACAGATAGAGGTGAGTCCAGAGATGTTTTCTGGTTCTGTTGTAATATCGGTAGATTTAAATTATTAAGAAACTGATCTATATCATCATATGATGGATCTAATTGTGGTGTGTATAATGCCTTATAAAAATTCCTGAAAATTGTGTTTATTTTATCAGGGTCATAGCTGATATTTCCTGCTGAGTCTTCAACGATGTAGATAGTTGTTTTCTCTTTATTTTTTTAAAATTGATTCGCCAACTACTACTAACTATTTTCTTACTCGATAGGGCCAACCTTCAAATACTGGTATTCACACCTTGGGAAGAACATTTAGGAGTAAAGTCTTTACATGCACCTGTGGTTACGCCTTAAAGAAGAAAACCAAAACATCATACCTCTTTGTGGACATGCGTAATAGCGGTCACTAACTCCAGCCCATCCAGCAGGTTGTTGCCGTCGTAATCGTGCATCTTGAAATAATGCAGCTGGAGATCCTGGGGCGACATGTCTTTTTGCGGTTTGTCAATAACCCCCTCCAAATGCTCCATAATGTGCCTGCAAAACAAGACAGGTGAGTTTACTGCTCCTGTGTGCAGGTACAGCTTCAGTAGATCATGAGTATTATGGCGGCATCGCTCACTCTTTATCTTGGACCACGGTTTTGTCAAAGCGGCTGTGACCTGAAAATGTAGCGCTTCCATCCGCGCGTGGCTGTCCCTGGTGATGACCGTCCCCATTACAGTGGACACACATGAGACAGGAGGACAGGAAGAGGAGGAGGCCCCCCCAGTGCACGTCACACCTGTTGCTTCTCATTGTGCTGCAAGGCATATATATAATATTTTCAAAATATGATAAAGAAACAGTCTATTTTGTTCTCCCTTCCCATCTGAAGTAAAATACATTCATTATAAGAAAAAACATTAAATAACATGTATCCATCTAAAGAGTTTTTGAGATTAACATGGAGGACCAGGTTGTGGTGAAATAGAAACTACAGGGCATGTGTTCTTCTCATGTGTAAATGTTTTTGGACTGATGTTTATCAGATCATTTTCCTTTACTCACTTCTGTGGTACTGATATTTTATTTGGAGGGATTCTCATTTATTCATTTTCTATGTTGGTTATCCTCATTAGGGTCGCGGGTATGCTGGACTTTGGGCGGGAGGCGGGGTACACCCGGGACTGGTCGCCAGTCAATCACAGGGCACATAAAGACAAACAAAGACATACAACCATTCACACCAATGGACAATTTAGAGTTGCCGATTAACCAAACATGCATGTTTTTGGAATGTGGGAGGAAACCGGAGTACCAGGAGAAGACCCACGCACGCACGGGGAGAACATGCAAACTCCACACAGAGATGCCCAACGGAGATTCAAACCCAGAACCTCCTGACTGTGAGGCCAATGCGCTACCCATTCATCCACCGTGCGGCCCTTGGAGTGATTCTGTCAAACAAAAATCCAAGTCTGTCGTGTAATACAGTACTATGTCTAGCAAAATTCTATATCCACACATTCAAATATTTATATTCCCAGCTTGTGCTGTCTTTTATGAAAAGGCTTAAACTTGTTTGATTGCCATCCCCGGTTATTTATCTTATTTTCCTTTAATTTTGTGGTTGCTCCTATGTTCATATATTTGATTGCGTTGTGTCATACAGTCACTTGTTGTTAATAAAGTTTTTGTAAAAAAAAAAAAAAAAACATACACATTTCCTTATAGATTTGTATAGGCTACATAATAGTTTGGTTGTACATTATATTAAGACAGATGAACAGATGAACGTGTCAATAATGGTACCTGCGTACAAAAAGGAATAAACGACAGTGCCGAGAAACGTTAAAATCACGACTCCATGTGGTGTTATTATATGTCGGCGATATTTGACTGTCGCACGTCAACAAAAACCGGAATGGTGACGTTGCCGTAAAGCCGACCGATACATTAGCTAGCACGACGCTCTACGTTTGCATTGCGTCCAACTGTCGACCACGCAGTCATTACAACGGAACAAAACGAAATATATCCGCATTGCTACCGTATAAACAATTCGTGTGTTCACCTGATTCCGCGCGGAGGTGGCTTGCTTCTCAGCCGAGCGAGTCAAAGGAGAGTTGACAGACCTCGACGTTTGCCGTAGTTCCACTTGGACACGACATCGCATTGTGATTGGTCGAGGTTGTCAAAGACGATGCATGTGAAGCAAGAGAGTTTCCGCCATCTTAGTTTCGGTACGGTTCCGGTAGCTTTGTGGTGCTGCGTAATGAAGTAGATGGTTTTTGAATATGTAGTATTTATACAGGATATCAGTCTAATCAAGCAATAATAATCATACAATAAATTAACTTGGTATACAAGGTGAAGGCGGGTCTGGAACAAACTCCATCCCGGTCCGGAACTGTACCAAAGTCATGTACACTCGCATATTATGTGCCAACAGTCCAAAACAAAGAGCACTTCTAACGACGACATAGCCAACGTGTTGCTGTTAGATGTGGCCTTTAGTCATGAAGGGGACGTTTTGATTGTTTTCTTAATTTTTAGTTCATTGTAAAAAAACAACAAAAAAACAACACACATACACCAATGTAGTTTGATGAGTAATAAAATCACACTATGTAATGAGCTGTTCCTATATATGCTTTGATATTTCGTTCTGATATTAAGAAATTGCAAGCAAAATGTTTTTAAACTATTTTGCTTTTCTATTAATTGTTTCAATGGGGGGAAGGAGGCACTTGGATAAATGTTATACATCAAAGATGCTCAAACCAAATGCAGGTCAATACAGTAGATCCCCATTTTCCACAACTAATTCATACGCCCATAAATATTTAGCTTGATGCTAGCTTGATGTTGACATCATTTTTTTTTCATCAAAAGTGACTGTTTTAATTTTTAGATTAGATTCACCACCATAACCCTTCCGTTTGCTTTTTTGCCATTGCTTGTGACTCAATCCAGGGTTAAGACTCACACTTTTTAAACACATTTAAAGTATTAAATGTACAGTAGTGTTCAAAATAATAGCAGTGCTATGTGACTAACCAGATTAATCACTGTTATTAGTATATTTTTATTGCTACATGGCAAACAAGTTACCAGCAGCTGCAGTGGATTCTGCAGTAGAGAGACCATTCATGATATGCACGCTCCTAAGGCTGTGAAAATGGGCAATTCCTTGAAAGGGGTGTGTTAGAAAAAAATGAACGAATGAATATTTAGTTGTATGAGCACAGTTTTTTATAACTGCTTCACATCTGTGTGGCAGGGAGTCAACCAGCTTGTGGCACCTTTCAGCTGTTATTCCACCCCAAGATTCTTTGAAAACATTCCACACTTCATTAACATTTCCTGGTTTTGCTTTAGAAACAGCATTTTTGATGTCACCACACAAGTTCTGCATTGGATTAATTTTGTTGGTTTGGAACCAGGATTTAGCATGTTGTGTTTGGGGTCATTGTCTTGTTGAAACACCCATTTCAAGGGCTTATCCTCTTCAGCATAAGGCAACATGAGCTCTTTAGGTATTTTGATGTATGCAAACGGATCCAATATCCCTGGTATGAGATAAATAGACCCAACAGAAACATGCCCATATCATGATGCTTGCACCACCATGCTTCACTGTCTTAACTGTGTACTGTGGCTTGAGAGTTTAGAGAGTTCAGAGAGTTCAGAGAATTCAGAGTTTGGGGGTTGTCTCACAAACTGTCTGTGGCCCGTGGACCCAAAAATCTTATCAGTCCACAAAATGTCTCTCCATTTCATTTTAGGCCAGTTGATGTGCTCTTTGGCTAACTGTAACCGCTTCTGCACATATCTTTTTGTAACAGAGGGACTTTGGGGGGGATTCTTGGAACTAGATTAGCTTCACACAGGCGTCTTCTAACTGTCACAATACTTATAGGTAACTCCAGATTGTCTTTGATCATCTTGGGGCTGATCATTGGCTGAGACTTTGCCATTCTTCGATCCATTTTGATAGTTCTCTTCTGTTTTCTGCCACGTGTCTCTGGTTTTTCTGTCCATTTTAAGGCATAGGAGATCATTTTAGCACATTTTTTGCACCTCTTCATAAGTTTTCCCCTCTCCAATCAACTTTTTAAACAAAGTACATTGTTCTTCTGAACAATGGCTTTCAAAGAGAAATGCATGTTTGACAAGTGCATGTTTCATCCTTAAATAGGGGGCAAAAGCTTCACACCTGTTTTTTCACAAGAACTGTATTACTACATTATCAGTGAAGTACAAAGATCTAAACATGTATAAATTGTGGCCTTTTTTAAGCAGCGGTATTATGACAGATTTATAGTAAATAAGATACAATTTCTGTGTAAAAATCGGCTTATTTTCAGAGAAGAAAGATATTAAATTAAACTATTTTTAGAATAAAAATGTGCATGTTTCCATCAGTGTGTATGTGTTGTACAGCTCTGGTTGTGCTAAGTGAGTATGTATGTCACAAAGGCCTTCTATGAGAAGCAATTAGACAGGCAATACTTTGAGCAATTAGGATTTAAAGGTATAGAAGTATCTAACAGGTGACAAATCAAATTGTTGCAATAGCTAATAACATGGAATATTAATAATGATTTAATATGTAAAGGGCCAGTAAAAAAATATGTGCAGACTGAAAATGACCAACCTGGTTATAATCTGGAGACCCCTCTATACTGTAAAACTTCTATATATCCATATATTTTTTCAGATGTTTTAATATGATTTATAACCAGGGTATCTAAAGTATACATGTGTTACTTTAAAAAATATCCCAGTGGCCCTTACATCCTTTTATTTTTCTGTATATGGCCGCGGGGAGAAAAAGGTTGAACACACCTGATTTTAGGACTCTTCTACCTGCGTTTTCGTGAAAGATCAGTTGCAAAACCTAAAACCTCTCAATGAGGTGTGGTTGCAGAGCTCCTGGTAATGTCGTGATAACAATGAAGGTAACCATTCACCAATACACAACTCCTCCCACTTGCCTACACCCACGCTTGCATTTTGGACTTTCAGTGTCAGCCTTTGTGTCTTGTAAAAGCAAACAGTGGCAAGTGACAGTACGACAGTCGGAACCAAAAGGTTTCTTAAAATAATGACCAATAGTCATCTTCTTGTGAACGTGGAGGAGTGGATAGCCGAGAATCAGAATGCTTTCCTGCCACCGGTGTGCAACAAGCTCATGTGAGTAGATAAATATGTGGCATTGTATGATTCGTGCAACTGCAGAAGAGATTTAACAAAAATCTCCTGCTGCTTAAAAACATGCTGTTTTCATATTCATGCAGGCACTTCTCCCAGTTAAACATTATGTTTGTTGGAGGACCCAACACCAGAAAAGATTACCATATAGAAGAAGGCGAGGAGGTAAAAGATAAGCACATATTTACAATGAATTCCAGCAGATATGCAATTTAAACTTTTTCATGAAAACTACACGCATACACATCACATAATCATGACCCATGCCAGTTTGCATGTGAATCCAGTGTTGTTAATGTTACAATCTTAAAGCTGACAGCTTGATAGACTATGCAGTAAGTGTTTACTTTAAACTGGTTCTTCAGTAACTTCACATTCCCCACATCCTAAAAAAAAATATATACATTAAAAATATGCTAATTTTACTGTATTGTTGAGCAAAGTTGTTTATTTCACACAGCTGTTCTACCAGTTGAAGGGAGATATGTGTCTGAAGGTGATTGAAAACGGCAAGAACAAGGACGTGCACATCAAGGAGGGAGAGGTGAGCTTGAATTATGCGCGTGTACATGAAGAAACAATGTCTTGGTTGACACTTTTGTTACAATATATTCCTGTAAAAAAAGGTTCATATCAATACAATGTGAGCTCTCCCATTTTCTCTTAAAGATTCGTCACACACTCGTGAAAGTATAAAATGTATAGGTACTCACCACTAATGAAAGATAATGTAAGATGATTCATGAACTGATAGAATTGGAGTCAAGGTGTAAAAGTTATATATAGAGGAACCTTATTTAGCTTGAACAAAACCAATCAAATGTTCCCATAATAATGCACTGTAAATCCAATTAGCTACACATACTAACACAAAACACGTTTTTGAATTTTTACAATTATAGTTTTACATGCAAAAAACAAGTGTGTGGTGCGTGGGTTTCCTCTAACATTCCAAAAACATGCATGTTGTCCATAGGTATGAATGTGAGTGTGAATGGTTGTTTGTCTGCCCTGCAACTGGCGACCAGTCCAAGGTGTGCCTCGCCTCTCGCCCAAAGTCAGCTGGGATAGGCTCCAGCATACCGTAATACATACCCTAATGAGGATAAACGGCGTACAAAATGAATGGATGTTTTTGTAGTTTTACAGTTATAGTTTTACATGCAAAAAAACAAGTTTGATTCTCCACTTGGGCATCGTTCTCGTGTGCCCATGGATTTTCTCAGGGTATTCCAGTTTCCTCTCATATTTCAAAAAATGTGAGTGTACATGTTCACCCAAAGTCAGCTGGGATAGGCTCCAACATACCCCCGTGGCCTAATGAGGACAAGCAGCATAGAAAATTGATGGACTGATGCAAAAAACAAGTTAAAACGCATTTCAAGTCATATATGTGATGAATGAAAGGGACAAATGAACGTTTAAGGTCTCCTTTATTGGAGACATGATTGTTGCCAAAGACAAAATGTGGCAGCAAGATCAATACAGACATCACTTTCCTGTTTTGACATGAGCTATTTCTTGAATTGAATAGTTTCTTACCTAAAGCAAAATAAGCCAAAATTGAGCCAAATAATGTTGTACGTGGCAACATTTTCATAAAGATCGATAAACACTACTGAATTCAAAAAATGACTCATGGCAAAATACAAAGGTGGTGTCTGTGGTGATATTTCTTTGTCAACCATAAAGTTTTCAATGAAGGGATAATTGAACATTAAAGTAATATTTAATCTTTAATGTGTGTAGCAGCATTTATGTACATATTCTTTTTCAGATGTTCCTGCTGCCTGCTCGGATCCCGCACTCCCCCCAGAGACAAGCCAACACTGTGGGACTGGTGGTGGAGCGGAGGCGACTGCTCACTGAGACCGACTGCCTCAGGTTGGGCCTCCTTGACTTATGACATGGGTTGGCAACCCGTGCTTTGAAGCCGCATTCGGCTCTTCAGCCTCCTTCCTTGTTGTGGTTCCCCTCCCCTATGGGGGTCCTCCTTGTTGTGGCTGAGTTCTAAGTTCTAAATTAGTGTGAGGAAGGGCAGGGAGCGTGTATTTGCCTGCCTGCATTCAATGATTAATCATGATTAATCGATTTGAAAACATTGATTAATCGATTTAAAAAAATCATTTGACAGCCCTAAAGTAGACATAAGCATGTGTTGATGCATTCAGGTACTATGTAAACAACACAACCGACGTCCTTTTCGAGAAATGGTTCTACTGTCAAGATCTTGGAACCCAGCTAGTACCAATCATCCAAGAGTAAGAAACTTCATTAATGACCGAACGTGGCTACGTTGTTAATTCTGTATTTGTTTAAGTTGTCTATCCTTTTATTTGCAGGTTCATGGCATCAAAGCAGTACAAGACAGGAAAACCTGATCCCAGTGAGCCATCATGTTTGGGTCTACGCATGAATCTTGTTTAGTTTTTCTAGAGTTTCAATTTTATTTTTGTTGGTGCAGATGAAGACTTCAGAGAGCCTCCGTTCCAGATGAACAACATGAATGTGATGTTGCCCTTCTGCTTTAGGTCCTGGCTGGATAAACATAAGCCATTCCTGACCAATGGCAGCCCAATAAACATGTTTGGGGCTCAGTTTGAGACAGAGGTACAGTCATCTACACACTACATTTGAATTGATAAGTGATAGATGCCCACACATTTTAGCATTCAGTTGTAGATTTAGTCCACATATTTTTTGATTTTCTCAGAAGGCCAATATTTATGCAGAAAACACATCTCATTCGCCATAAGTCGGTAATACAGTATGTACATCAATGTCAGAAAGCCTACCATTTGTAAATTTTTATGTCTTCACTGATTACGTTTTTTTGGTCAAGAGTGCATATTTTGCACTGGAACGCACCATAGTTGTGTCTTTGTGACGTAGGATTTTGGCTTGACAGTCACAACACTTATAAAAATATATTATCATAAGGAGACATGCCAACCTGCTAGCCTCTAGCGCTACCCTGGCAACCAGACTAAAGGCTACACCGTGACTCTGATTCCATCTGTTCATCAATCATCTTCTTATCATTCATTAGTGGTGAGTACCTATGGATATTATACTTTTAATGTGTTTAATAAGTGTGAGGCATTTGTAGGTCTTAAACCTGGATTTTGTTGCAAATCAAAAATGGCAATTAAAGCGAGCCGGGGAGTGTTTTGGAGCTGAAGCTAATCATTCCAACAGACATTTGATGTTGTGTCTAAAATAGATATTTTTATGGGCCATTTGCCATTCAGAACATAACGATCTATTGTATAGAGGAGGAAATATGTAGTTGATCCCCAGCTGATCCTGTAAGTTTGCCCCTTTATAAATATATTAGCAGTCTATCCTTTATGGTAATTTTATTTTAACAGAAAGAGTTAGCATATTAACAAAAATCCAAAAAAGCGATGTTTTTCATCCCACACCACCTAGCAAGAATTCTGACCCCCACAGACCGGTTAGATCGTGCAGTGCCCAAAAGGTCCCCCTGCTCCAGGCCAGTTAAAAGTTCACGACTAAACACCTGAGTGATTCAGAGTAGGCCTGGAAGGATGTGATCAGGCAAAATCATAATACAGTAATCCCTCTCTTATAATTGGTTTATAACTGGCTCTAGACCTGACCGCAATACATTATTTTCTCAATATAGTATTCAACGATAAAAATTTGAATGTTTTCATAGTTAGACCATTGAAAACCTGTTCTTGACTTTTCTAAATACGGATTTTAACATTACATGGTGATTGCTCTGAGACTGCAAGGGAAGCTCAGCTTTTCCTAAAATGTCCCAAAAAGTGGTGAAATACACATTTCATTGGGTAAATATGCGCTAGAACACCTTCACCTTTTGTTCAAAATCAGCTACTTATGACAGGTAACTGCGATAATGGCCTCCTTCTCATTCATACCTGCAGCACCGCGGCACATTTACACACTTGGACGCCGCGCGTGTATTTAATGAGGAAAAGTGGGTTGCCTCTCTGTGAGAAACTGGACAGTCATTGGATAAATGCCGGGCTTTTTCCCGCCCATCAGGTGCTCAGCGTATGTGGGGGTCTACGGGAATGCTCGGCTTCTGCATGATGATTGGATGATCTGTCTGAGGCTGAATAGCTTTTTGATTGACAGTGAAATGAGCAAATCAGCGATCTTAAAGTATAAACCCCCACCGGAGTTTTTCATTCCGCTGTTCTGAACTGTTCTGGAGACTTTATCGATCCCCAGTGACTTTGTATAATTTAGGGTAGAATCCACATGTAGGTGGTAGTGTTGGGGTAATGTAATTTAAGGTAATGTCTCAATGTTTTGCGTCATTACTGCCGCCTAGTGACCAGAATACTACATGTCACTAGTTTTTCAATATGTTTTGACTAATAACAGACGATAGAAAACCACAATATTGTGAGGGAGCAATAATCGATCCGGGATATTGCAAGGGATTACTGTATTAGAAACAGCAGCGCATGAGTGGAAATTCCAGAAATGACACATCTGCAATCTACAGTAATTAGTCATATTGAATGCACAAACCACATGCCATGATGTCACTGTATGGGTCAAAGTACAGTCCAGGTTGGTGAGCTTCGATGCATCAACTCCCACTGCTTACTGTTTACTGCTTACTCCAAACATGAAATAATACTGCTGCTCATGACCCCAACAGGTAACCTTGTTTGGGGCTGGTTTGACTGACGCATCCTTACTGCAGAGCGATGTGTGGATTTGGCAACTGGTATGTTCTCATTTTCTTGCGTCACCTTTCTGACATTGAACTCATCATCAATTGCAGACACACAGATCATTCTGGGGCCACATTTAAAGTGAATTTGTATTAGGTGAATGGAGATCAGCTGGAAATGACACACGAAAGTTGCAAAAGACATTTTGATGAAGAGAAATGAAAAATACCTTCTATTAAAAATATTAATAACTCTGACAAATAGGAAGCTGTGCTATTATAATTAGTTATTAACAGCTAGCACAATCTTGAGTTTTTAATCAACTATACATTTAGAACATAAGCCGGGGGTGTCCAAACCTTTTCCACCATGGGCCACATACTAAAAAATGAAAGGATGCAAGAGCCAAAGTGATATTTGTAAGTCAAATGTAGTTACGCTAAGAAGTTATTTATATTTATTTCAAAATTACAAACTTCGCACTTTTTTCCATTTTTGCTGTTTTATTTTTCTTCTTTTTAATTTCATCTTATATAATTGTTGTAAATTTCAATAATATGTACGTAATTAACTATTAAACTTTATTTCACAATACTTAGACTTTATTCTCAAAAAAATATATGTATGTACACTACCAGTCAAACGTTTCTGAACACCCCAATTTGTCCAGTTAGTTACTGCAAATAAAGTCATTGAAGTCTAATAAACAGTTTGAAGGGCCAGAGGTTAAAAAAGAGAAGGTTACCCAAAACTGAAAAATAATTTATATTTCAGAATTATACTGTACAAAAAGCCTTTGGCAGTTGGTGCAACTAATTCCAACAGGTGTTCTAGAGTACTTACTACCTCCTCTGTCTGCATAAAAGCGGTGTTTGGGACACACTGTGGTACTATACTTGTTCAAAAGGTTTAAGTTACTTTTTCCTGGACCCTTTGAACGCCTCGGCATCCTATAATAGTCCTCTCTGCTCCATATGGTATGGCTCCACCCACCTCTATTGAGCACAGTTCCTTACTGTTACCACCATCATCAGTCTGCAGGTGACAGCCATTGTAGGAACAGTGACTGTCCCTTCCTTCTGAGTTCAGTTGTTTTCCATGCGCACAGTTCACCTTAACAATGTTTATGCGTCCATGAGAATAAAAAATAAACATAAACCTTTTTAAACCCCTGTCAAATCATCATAACCATCAACAACAATAAAGAGTGGCTTGAGTGTAACGGACGTCTCCTATCATTGTTCTGGGCGGACAACCTCAAATCAGTTGCCTTACACAGTCCTCTGGAGGTCACAAGTTTGGAAGATACCAACACCTCTTTTACGATACCCTTACAAGCATCAACTGAAAAGTACAGTACTGCAGAATGTAGTGTGTATATACACTGCCGGGCCAAAAAGAAAGTCGCCACCTGGATTTAACTAAGCAAACAGGTACGAGGTTGCTGCAGTTGGTCAGGTCTAGGTTCAGCAACACTATGTGCTCAAAGAATGAGATCAGCTGACTACTTGAATATACTGAATGAGCAGGTTATGCATCAATGGATTTTTTTCTTCCCTGATGGCATGGGGAGATCCAAGATCATTCATCAGGCTCAAATTGTGTGGTTCAGGGAGCATGAGACATCAATTTCACACATGGGGCTCTAATTTTGTGGGTTGGACAGCGTGGTGCAAGCTGCGCAGTGGTAATTTCGTCCACCGTAACACAGTGCGCAGACAATTTGGTAATTTGGTAGACCGAGGCGCGCCTCGATGGGTGTGGCGGCGTAGCAGGGGGAGGTGCCGACTGATTCAGCCTGGCGTAGTGACAATTTTGTGCCAAAAGGCTCAGCCGGAGTTGCGCTGAAAGCTTGCCGGCACCAACCTGGTCTACTCTCGGCGCAAGGCGAATCGCAGCCAGTCTAGTGATAATTTGGCTGACTAGCGCACACGTGACCAAAACCTCACAGGCCGGTTTACACAGTCAGGCACATTTAAATGCATTTAATAATCACACCAACCACTGTTTAAAGTAACTATCTGAATCAGCACATACATTCATTCATTTACCCTGAGGATAGAGGGTACACCCTGGACTGGTCGCCAGTCAATCGCAGGGCAGACAAACAAACATTCACACTCACATTCATACCTATGGACAATTTAGAGTCGCCAATTAACCTAACATGCATGTTTGGGAGGAAACCAGAGTACCCGGAGAAAACGCACGCACGCACGGTGAAAACATGCAAACTCC
Source organism: Oostethus manadensis (assembly GCA_024372805.1). Taxonomy (NCBI): domain Eukaryota; kingdom Metazoa; phylum Chordata; class Actinopteri; order Syngnathiformes; family Syngnathidae; genus Oostethus; species Oostethus manadensis. Next base: position 5,708,419 of record QODF01000040.1, read on the forward strand.
ACACAGAGATGCCCAACGGAGATTCAAATCCTGACTGTGAGGCCAATGTGCTACCCACTCAACCACCGTGCGGCCCTCAGCACGTACATTTTGATCTATATTGACTGTCCCTTCTGCCTCTGTTGCGCTGTCTCCACCACCTCATCTGTGCCCAAATCACTCCCATATCACAAATATGGGTTACTAAATCGCTCCTCCTCCCTTTTTATCACTTGCACCAGTAGGAGGGACGGAGGTGTACTTAAGCCAGGCTGTGCGCGAAATTGCAAAATGCCCCTAAAACAGCGAGCGTGTATCTCGTTTGCGCTTGGTCTATGGAATTAGAGCCCATGGAGTCCAGACCTTAACCCCATTGAGAATCTTTGGGATGTGCTGGAGAGGGCTTTGCGCAGCGGTCAGACTCTACCGTCATCAATACAAGATCTTGGTGATAAATGAATGCAACACTAGACGGAACTAAATCTTGTGACATTGCAGAAGCTTATCAAAACAATGCCACAGCGAATGCGTGCCGTAATCAAAGCTAAAGGCGGTCCAAGAAAATATTAGTGTATGACCTTTTTATTTTGCCAGGCAGTGTATACTGTATATTTATATATACTGTATATTTATTATATATTTATTTATATACTATATATATATACTGTATATACATATATACATATATGTTTTGTTTGTTTCTCATAATATTATGACTTTAACAATGTATATACTTTTCCTTTGGTATTTCTACTCAAAATGACATTTCATAGGCTTATATAAGTTTATTCTGGTAAATTTGCAACTTTTCATTCTTCTCATAAAATTATAGCTGCAATTGTTTCTTTTTTATTTTTCAGCCATTTCAACAGATTTTTCTTCCTGTAATTTTGACTTTATTCTCGTAATATTTGGACTCATTGTAACTTTTTTTGCAAATTAGTTTTCTAAAAAATACATTTTTTTGTTGTTGTTTTATTTCTCATAATATTACTTTAAAAAGTGACATCATTTTTTCTCTGGTATTGTAACGTTATGCCACTAAAACAATATTTACCATCATAATTTTATGATGGTATTTTTGTAAAATTATGACTTTTTATTTTAATTTTTTGACTTTATTCTTTGTAAATTACTGCTGAATTTTGTTGTTGTTTTTCAGTTCTCTTAAATTATATTTCTAGAATGTGCCTCTGGCCAATAAAGAAAAAGCCACAAGCAGCACTTTGGCCACCCCTGACTTACGCCTGACAATACTTGAGAAAGCCTATTGATAATGACATGAAATGTAAAACAAACTTGTGCCACTTTCTAGTGTCATTTTCTGATTTAAAAAATGTAATTCGCTACTTGAGCTCAAAATGTGTCTGGAGTATACAATGTAAATGATGTTGGGCTAAACTACATCTCTTTTTCTGTTCTTCATCATCAGGAGGGCTCCTCAAGGGTAACCATGAATGAGCAGGAGTTTAATCTCTCTGCAGGAGATAGTTTACTGATCCCTGAGCACAACCAGTCAGTCAACACTATTATCATCAACTTTATCAATGAGACACAAACACACCATGATTTTCTATCATTTCACCAAATTTCATGTAATGTGCAGCATATTTGAGTTTATGATTTGTTAATACAATCCAATGTATTTTATATCCTCTTCCTTAGGTACCAGTGGCAGAGAGATGAGGAGACCGTGGCACTGGTTGTGGTTCAAAACCCTGAGCGTAAAAGACCCTGATCACGAAACACTAAACATAAAGCTAATGTTGGAAAAAAAAACAAAAAAAAAACAACGGAACTAGTTTAATTCATAAGCATATAGAATTGTGGACAATAATTCACAAATGACTTGATGATACTGTTGATACTATTAATGATACTGAAATGCAACTTCCGTGAAAAAATGTCATTATAAAATATTTGTGTTATATTTGTCTAAAGTTTAATTTTGAAATTTCCATTAAATTAAGCTTAAAAATGTGTTATGTATTTAATTATTACATAATAAATTCAAGACTCAAAATTCCTTAATGGGCCATGTCAACCGTTTTCTTTCAACATTTGTCTTTCTGGCTCAAAGCTTCATTGTATTACGGGTGGTCATCGGATTACGACAGTACAAACAGTACATACTGTACAGATATACCAATATTGTCCAGTACTTCATTACTAATACCGATGTTGGCAGCAGATCTTCCCTCAAACTAATGTCATAGCACATTATGATTTTTTTACTGCGATGCCACCAGGATGCATTTCACAAATAAACATTGTTGTACAAAATAAGACAAAAAATGCAATATTCAATAATAAGTAATGCAATACAAGTTAGCCATTTAAAAACAATGCGGTGAACAAACTAATGTTACCAGCACTTAGATTGTGGAGGATAATGTGCATGGTGTGTTACTTGGATTGCAAACCTGAGAGGTTAGGGACTTTGACAACTTGGACTTCGCTGCCTAATTTTGTTGGCCTCTCAGCCATGTGCTTTTGAAAAGACTAAATTTTTCAGTCGTATGTTGTCAGTGTTGCTGCTTGAAGTCTGTTGTGCTGAGTGTACTGTATGACTGGATTATTTTTGCAAGCCCACATCAAGTAAATTTGTACAAAAAAGTGTTTTCTGTATTATTTACAAGGAATACAAGGGACATGTAATAAACATTTATTGAATCAATCTAATCTGCATCGATTTATAAACCTTGTTTAAATTCATGCAAATAGAAGAATGTTAGATGTCTATATTTGATCTATTAGGTATATATCTGTACACATCTTTTAGAGTAACGCATAAGATGTATACTAGGTACATGTGCGTATACTAAAGGTCTACCATATATGTAGATTAGACTTCTAATAGATGAAAAGTGCCTGGTGGGTTAAGTCTTTTAAAAAAAGAACTTACCTTTTCATTAATATTTCAATTCTATGATACTAAAATGCCCTATAATTTCCTTTTAATATTATATATCATTAGACTATAATTATTTTTGTTTTTAAATAGTTATTAATTAGTAATTTTTTTTGTTTATAATAATTTGACTTTATTCTCATCAAATTACAACTTTTTTTTTCATTTGCTGTTTTCAACATTTTCACTTTTCTTTTCCCAAGATGTTTTTTACTTTATTCTTGTACTTAGGTAATTTTTCAAGCAATACACTTAATTCGTTGTTTTGTTTTGTTTCTCATTAAAAAAAAAAAAAAAATATTTAATGTTTCAACTCTATGCTACTAATATCTTACTTGCAAGATATTACAAGTTTCTTCACGTAAATCTGTGACTGTTTTTCTCGTTAGTATTTTGACCATTTCTGTTGTGTTTATTTCAACTTTCTTCAGATAAATTTTCTTTTCCTGAGTATGACTTTATTCTCATAAAATTTTAACATTTTCCACAACCTAATTATCCAAAAATTATGTTTATTTGTTGTTTTTTTTTATCATGTTATGAACTTTTCAAAATAATCATTTTCTTCAATATTTCAGCTATTTCTATGATATGTAATTTTTCCTTATATTATGTTGTCTCATAAAATTATACACGTAAAAAAAAATCTTAATATTTTAACTTTATTCTAGTAAAATTTTTATTTTTTTCTATTTTTGCTCTCTTTTTTCAAGTTTTATTTTTAAATTATATTTTAAAGTGTGCTGTGGGCGACAAATGGCCGCTGGGCCTCTATGGAGACCACTGTTCTGGAGACAATTCTTATCTAGATCACTATTCAGTTAATCGAGAGTTTAAAAATTAACAGTGTTGCAATTGTAGTACAACAAACAAAAAAAACCCTCAAAGCATCAGAATTGCTAATAAAAATTAACAGCAATACAAAAAATATCAAGTTTGATAAAAACACTTCTGAGGTATCCCCACAATTTCATGTCACTTTTGTTTCTAAATCAATATCAATTCTTTGTTTAATAGCTGCTGTTGGAGGCTTTTTTTTTTAAAGAATACCAGTTTCCTTGTACAATCTTATCCTCAGAGTGTTTGTGATCACATGTTGTTCTGCTATAAAGGCTGCAACAGCCCACGGAAAAGCATATTCCAGCGTCACCAGTCCTCCCAGGTTGTACTTATAACCTGAGTAATCCCACGGACAGGCTTTCAGCCACCTGAGGGCAGTTCCCCAGGTGAATTCCCACAGGTAGATGAACAGGGTGTAGGTTACGAGACGCAGAGGCAGCGGTTTGTGATGAGTCAGCAGCCAGCTTCGCAGATTCTCCATGAGGTAGATTGCAGTGGCGTACATAGGCAGCGCCCAAAGGCTGCTGTAGCCCATCATCCTCCTGTCTTGGATGCTGCACCAGTCCAGTACGGCGGTGAAACACACCTCACAGAGACAGCCATGTAGCGCATACACATAGAGACGAGCCAGCACAGACAGTGGACGAGTGGAGAAGCTTCCACGAGGCCCTGTCTGGACTTCATCTCCAATGTGTTCTGACAACAAGAAAACTGAGTACGTGTAAGTGAAGCGGTGCGTAACAGGCAACATAGAATACAGTGGAACCTCTAAGGTTTAAAATTTGGAACATTAATTGAGATCCAATATGATCAAATCAACGTCTAAACCCGACAGTGAACAAAACATCAGCAATTGTATGCTGTTTCAACGTGGCATTTGGGTTGTGCAACGTCATGACAATTATGATGACAATTTATCAATGTTGTGTGCTTGCTGGGTGATGTCATCAACGGTGGATTGTGTAGTTTTTTTGCTAACTAACACACTTACACTACAAATCTCACACACAACCTGTTTATAGTTTTAATGCAGAAAACTATTTGAAATGAATATAAATCAATAATGAAAGTATTTTACGAACACTTAAAAAATTCGAGGAACACTTTTTAATCAGAGTACAGTAACCTATCAGTCAAACTTGTGGGATATTAATCGGGTCAGCTAAGTAGCAGAGGGGGTTGTTAATCAGTTTCACTTGCTCTGTTGTTAATGAAATCAACAACAGGTTCATCGGAGGGGCAACAATGAGACAGACCCCAAAACAGGAATGTTTTTCCAGGTTAAGGCCACTGACTCTTCATCTCTTTTGGCTGATTTTTTACTGACTGACTTTCTACTGCTGTACAGGGGTAGTTGGTAAATTAAAAGGTACATACTGTACAGTATATTTAAACTATTCACATCTGTAGCCAATTCACACTTTAATGGACAATTTAGAGTCGGCAATTAACCTAACATGCATGTTTTTGGAATGTGGGAGGAAACCGGAGTACTCAGAGAAAACCCACGCACACACAGGGAGAACATGCAAACTCCACACAGAGATGCCCAACGGAGATTCGAACCCTGAACCTCCTGACTGTGCTACCCACTCATGAAAATGGCATTGTTTTTACAATTTCATATCATTCACTGGAACTTCTAAAAGATACATTCGCGTTCGCTGTACTAGGACTACAGGCAACTTCCCTTCTCTAATTGGGATTAACAGGCTGGCATCTCATCTTAACTAATCAACGGCTTAGAAAATCGTTTGCATAGAGTACGAGAAGACCCACTGAGCGGCTATCACTTCTGCCTAAGCGTGTCTTCTTTAAATGACATGATTAACCAAAGTCATACAATACGATTGCCACTTATTCCATTATTTTCTCATTTGTGGTGTCAAGAAATGCTACATCAAGTTCCTAAGTGTAAACATAGCAGCCGCAGAACATAGACTAAAAGTACCATTACGAGTCATAACTCTCACCTGAGTCACCACTTTGTGTTCTCCTCTCATGAAGTATTGTCGCCTCCATCCTCAAGTAGCATATGTCTCTGTGCCTTGTTAATCCCTCGCTGCGTGTGTGTGTGTGTGTGTGCATCTTGGGCTAAACATTAAGCTGATCCATGTTTGACAGAGAAGTACCTGTCGCAGGCTGAGGTCAAGGACAGAGGAAGCAAATCTGGACGACGGGTTAAATTGTGTGTGCATGTGTGCGGTAAAAACGCCAGCATTGATCTGTTAGGTGTTCATGTGAATGCTCGCTTTCACAGCCTCAGTCAATGCGCTTGTACGCGTATTGATGTGTGCTGGAAGGCAAACATAAGATTATCTACGTTGAAGCCTTATTTAATGAAGCGTTGAGTCATTATTAACAAAGAACCCAGGAGCTGGACATGTCAATAAAGATAATTCCATTCCATTTTCCTCCGCTTAACTGGGTGACGGGTGCAGCAGACTTAGTAAGGAAGTCCAGACTTCCCGGTCCCCGGCCACTTCTTCCAGGTCCACCGGGAGGACCCCAAGGCTTTCCCGGACCAGCTGTGAGACATAATCCCTCCAGCCTGTCCTAGGAATACCACAGGACCTTCTCCTGGCTGGACATGCTCGGAACACCGACTTAGGTAGGCGTCCAGGAGGCATCCGGACTAGATGTCTGAGCCACCTCAACTGGCTCCTCTGGATGTGAACGAGCAGCGGCTCTACTCTGAGCTCTTCCTGGACTCCCCCAATCTCTTAGGGTGGGTCCAGCCACCATACTCATTTACATGCTCATTTCCACCGCTTGTATCCGTGATCTCGTTCTTTTGGTTCTTTTGACCCAAAGCTCAGGACCATAAGTGAGGATAAACAAAAAAAGCTAATCATTTCCACTGCATTTTCCCCCAACTATATAGTCACTGTTAATTCTTTTGAACAAGAATTTGGTCATGAATTGGTAGTCTATGCCTAAAACAACAGACTACACTACAGATCTAACAGCAGAGCAAGGCAAAGAAGAGTCAATACACAAACACATGCTGTGTAAAGATGGCAACACAGTGGATCCCCGCACATTCCTGATTTAGCATCCACACCGCAGCAAATTCTCTGATCCATCTTCTTTCACTTATCAGAGGTCGGGTAGCGAGAGCAGCAGCCTAAGATTTTGTCCAGCTCTTCTCTTTGCAGCAAAGTATGAAGTGGCTGAGATGAGAATCAGCGCCTCCTAGTCCAAGTCCTAGAAAAAAAATGGGGTCCAGAATGAGATCCGGTCCTCAAGTACCTCTAGCTCTTGTTCACAAGTAAAGAAGATGGAATGCTAGATCATAATTGGTGTGGCATCTTCAGTGATGCGGGCTCTGCATCAGTCCATTGTGGTGAAAAGGGAGCTGAGCAAAAAGTCTAAGCTCTCAAATTTACCAGACAATCTATGTTCATATCTTCACCTGTGGTCATAAGCTTTTGGTAATGACCAAACGGACAAGATCACATGTACAAGCATCCAAAATAAGTTTCATCCATAGGGCTCTCCCTTGTGCATGGGGTGTGGGCTTGTGGGCATGTGGGCTTGAGACATGGGGTGAGGAGCACTGTCATCCAGGAGAAATTCAGAGTAGAGCTGCTTCTCCTCCGCATTGACATGAGCCAAATGCAGTATTTTCTGTATCTGGCCAGACACCTCTGGCATGTCTGAGTGGTAGGAAACCTGCGGGAAGACACAGAACACGTCGGAGAGACTATGTCTCTCAGCTGGCTTAGGAATGCAGCAGGATCCGTCGAGAAATGTGCAAATTTTTTGGGAAAAAAATGTTTTTCTCTGAAAATAACCCCTTTGTGCTGCAGAAAACATCTTAGTCACCCTAATTTGGTAATACCTTATAATAACAGTCACTGTTATTCCATTTTTACAAATGTTAAAATGCAAATCAAGCTAGCAGAAGGTGTATAAGCCGGACATCTCCATATGATAAAATTACATATTGGGGCACGCAGAAGTCCGTAAGGACCAGTTGCTGTGTGAGGAGTTTAGTGTTCTTTGTAGGATGACACTGAGTCAGACTATATATAATGACCTCCTGTGATCACCAATGGGTTGATAAGATTGTTGTGAGTGCACTGATAGCTCATGATTGGCTCCTGCCAAAGAAAGAGCGTGAGCGTTTCCTCACTGACTCGCGAGCGGCACAGTATTTAAACAATTAGTATTAGTTCTGAAGTAAAGGAGATGTCACAAGATTAGAACCAGAATTTTACGGTACTTTCCATTGGCTGGTGCTCCCAGAATGTCGCCACCCCCATGAAAAATGTGGCTCTATTGTATATTACATTTCCCCCATGTGCTGCATTGTGTTTCCATGAGGTGATACTGTGACAATTTTGGTTTGTTTATTTAGCCAGTTTGATGAAAGTTAGACCTCCAGATCAAAGTCCATAGAATCAGTAAACACAAATGTAGAGTCAATGACCGTAAAGTTATCAAGCTGTCAAAAGGGTGGACACTTGATATATGATGTGTTAGCACAAAAGTTTGGTTAGGGAAATTAACACGCTCCTTGTGAGAATTATTATTTTTTTGTCTTGTCCCTCATCGTAACAGTTGAATCAAGCTGCCTTTAAGTACTGAGCAAAATTGCTTTGCCAAAGAAGACTTCATAATCCAAATGAGTCTGACATTTGACTGCGCTTATTATGAACTTTGTTGAACCACATTTCGATGCCGGACCTGACCTGAAAAGGGACGGGTTGGGAGATATAAGAAAGGGTGCAGAAGAACCTCACAAACATATATCAACCATATTATAAACAACCATGATAATCACAATTTCAGTAACAACCAGAACAGTCAGAGCAAAATGATCAAAAATACAGAAAAAAAAATTAATAAATATATACATGTGAGGAAGGTGCCAACCCTCCCTCACTGATCAGGTGATTGGCTGGGGCACTGACATGAAGGCGCGCCCATGTGAGTGCAGGCCAGGTGCAGAACATTGCACCTGATGAGACTGTTCCAAGTGGCACACGAGGGAAGGGAGAATTTAGTTGGCAAGCATTTGTGGAATGTAAATATGGTGTTTTAATGGGTAGCAAACATAGGAAATTAGAAGAATTGTAATTGTAAATATGTGTGTTGGTATAGGTAAATGTATTTTTGTAATTGAATAATAATGAATTGTGTGCACCATCTCCACCCCTGGATTTGGGTCATTGGCGCTGGCTCCACTATTAGAGGGGGAATTATGAGAGGGTTAGAAGAAAAAAAAAAAGGCTGGTGGAATGGGAAGGTGAAACTCTGTCACTCTGTTCTGTGAATAAAACGCAAATCGCGCCACTTCAAGATTCTGCTGTGTTTGTTCAGCTCCTCAGACATGCTGGTCATCCTGGGCTGGTAAGAGGCCTTTTTAACAACTAAAATCTTACAATACACACATATATATACATATACGTACACGCATACATACACATACTGTACAGTGTGCATATATATGTATACACATACATACATACATACATATGTACTAATAATAATAAACAAAATAAAAACAATGAGAAAAACAGAACCTCTGAACAATGACCATCCATGATGACACGTGCATCAAATCTACATTAAACCTACATTACTCTGTAGTGACAGGATAACTGCATCAGAGTGAAACAGAGAATGAGGAGATGTTCGTGGGGAACACAGCCATGCATCCCAAACCACACTACCTCCAAAAGCGAGGGTCCGACTAAGAAGACGCCGGAGCCCGGCCCCTCAGCAGGCACCCTACAAAGGGGACCGCCTGACCCCGCCCCCCCCAAGAGGAAACCGCGAGTCCACTCCGAAGAGGTGCAAAGGAAACCTGGCCGGACGCCAGGCGGCAGCCGAGCAAGGGCCACAGGGGGGGCCCGGGCGCCAACCGCCGGAACACCTGCCGGGGGCCGGCCAGCTACGAGCAAGCAGGGCAAGCGCCCCAGAGCCCCCGGGCCCAGAACCCACCCACCCCCTAAAGTAGGGGCCACATTCAACACCTCAGGAGCTCCAGGCCGTCCCAGACACAACTGCCGCAGGCCATCGCCTACACCGACGTCAGAGGCAGGCGGCCGTAGAGGACCCATGAATTTGCGCCCCCCCCAACAGAACCCCGTCTCCTCGTGAGAATTAAAACCCTGACAAAGAACTGCACATGCTATAGGATGTAAATATAAATACCTTTTAAATAATGACGCCAAAGGTGCAAAGAAATGATGTTAGTGGTGCATTTCATTTTTTCATTAACAAACTTTTAAAATGAGGGTAGAGAAGAGTGTACTCATTCTGGACCAATGTACTGTGTTTGGACCCACTTCACATCTGTAATCTGTCACATTTGGCTAGTATGAGTGCACGAATGCATTTTCTACAAGGCATAAATGCTCGGCGTGAACACAGAATTGCACCCAAGTCCAACACGGTAGTGTCATTAGTGTTTTTAACAGCTGTGTACAGTCAGGGCCATGAAGTCAGGCCGGGTACTCCGGTTTCCTACCACATTCCAAAAACATGCATGTTAGGTTAATTGGCGACTCTAAATTGTCCATCGGTATGAATGTGAGTGTGACTGGTATGTATGTCTTTGTTTGTCTATATGTGCCCTGCAATTGACTGGCGACCAGTCCAGGGTGTCCCCGACCTTCCGCCCTAAGTCAGCTGGGAAAAACTCCAGCATACCCGCGACCCTAATGAGAATAAGCGTTATAGAAAATGAATGAATTAATTAATATATACAGACCTGATCAAAATCTTAAGGCCTTGAAAAATTGCTAAAATTTCACTTTTGCACATTTGGATCTTAATGAGGTTTAAAGTAGAACTACAATAATAATAATAAGAAGAAGGGGGTGGGGGGGGTGACAAAAAGTGTTGCACCCTCTGCTCCACAGAGTAGGAGAGGTACGTGGTTACTTTTGAGAGTGAAAATAAAGGAGAGAGTCGCAGCCTCGTCTTCACTTCACCTCGCTTTATTCAAACGAATACCGAACCTTCTGCGCAAGCGCACAAAACATTTCTCTCAGGGAAAAGCAATCGACCCGTGAATGATCAAACTTTTTTTAATCAAAATATTAATTGTACACATTGTATTTTTCTTAGTACTTCAATCATGTTATTGTATGGAACAATCATTTACCAAAATAATAAAATATTAATCTTTGTACTTAAAAAAAACGGTGTATATTTTCTTTAATCGGCTTTTAACCCTTTTTAACCTGTGTAATCTGCTTTTCCAATCTTGGGTACAAAACACAAATAACATAATATCAATAATTTTAACCTGTCACAAAAGCACAATGAAAAAGTAATTTATTGAAAACAACAATTAAGCTGAAATAGGCTGTTTATCAGCAGATCAAAAGTTTAAGACCATCGCTCAAAAAATCACAAAAAACCCTCCAAACAAGAACAAAAAAAATCTGAGTAGGGCTCAGTAATGAGTATATCTCACCCGTTTTTGTTAATCACTTCTAAAATTGGTTTGGGCATGCTTGATGCGAGTGTTTCCAGGAAGGTAGTGGGAACATTGCTCCAAATGGTGAAGATGGCTTCACGAAGGGCTTCAACGGTCTGGAACTGATGGCCATTTTTATAAACTTCCCTTGCCATCCATCCCTAATATGAGAACATTACCCTATTTTCAGAGCAAGATAAAGTCCTTAAAATCCTCCTGGGGGATATTACCTAACAAGTGAATCACTTAAATGATTTTACAGTAAACATTTCATGTAGTTTAGTGCTATAATACTCACATCTTTGTGACAAAATGCATCACTCTTAGCTCCATCTTCACAAAACTAAACAAAAATGCATTCTTCTCAGCTGTGCTCCTGGCAAGAACTGTCTAACTTCAGTAGTTTTCATTAAAAAAAAAAACAAAAAAACAGTTTGTTTCCCTCAGCTCCATTCCAGTGGGGTAATGCTGCATCAGTTTTCTCCAAACCTGTTTGTTTCCGGGATAAACGGGTGGGTCACATAAAATGGTTTAAAAAATATATTTAAAAAAGCAACCTTTTCAAAAAAGAATGGTAAATAAGATAAAGGTTTAACAGAAATTAAATTGGCTACCCCGCCTCTCGCCCAAAGTCGGCTGGGATAGGCTCCAGCATACCCTAATGAGGATAAGCGGCATAGGAAATGGATGGAAGATTAAAAGAAATATCGCTAATTCAAATTGTTAGTTATATCACTTTTTAAGAAGGAACCCGTACCTACCTATAACTAATTACGTTCTTAAAATTACGTACCCAAGACTGAACAACAATCTTATCCCCAAACCCAAAAGTCTGACGAGATCAAACTCGACCCGATGTAGTACACAAACTGACCAGTGAGAGGCAGCAGTGTACCGCCAGACTGGAGCACAAGCAACACTTTGAAGAAGGCGCTAAGCTTTTTGCAAGCTTGCTGTAATTCAGTCGGGGGGGGGATTTCATGCAAACTTTTGGTATATCAGTGATAACGTATGGCAAAGTATGTTACATCAACACTTGAGCGAATCAACTCTTGTTATTTTTCGTGGTGTTGACGGCCGATGTGCTTTAATTGCTTCCGTTTCCAGCCATGAAGCATTGTGTTGCCATTTCATTGAGCCTCCACTGTATGTGCACTTTTTTGCAAAGCTACGGCACTGTCAGTTCTGAATGTCTTATTGTAGTTATGATATCACAATAGGTAATGTAAGAAAACGGGGATGCATGCTACGAAACATATCGACAATGTAACCGTGCGTTGTTTAAGTTTTAATATAAATAGAATGTGCCCATATGTAAAAACGTAAACAAAACGTCGCACAGCCGGACAGACCGTGACGTGGAATAAAAAAGCCGGAGGTCGAAGAGTGTACGCCGGGTTCAAGGTTATAAAAAAATCTGCCCACCCATTTAGCCGAGCTCCAGTGGCGCAATCGGTTAGCGCGCGGTACTTATAAGACAGTACATTGTAGAGCAATGCCGAGGTTGTGAGTTCGAGCCTCACCTGGAGCAGAATTTTGAAAAGAAGCTGTAATATTGTCAGCGAGTTCACAACAACATTAACGCTTTTGTGACGTCTGCCAGTGAACCAGCAATTCCGGGAGCAGTCAAAAGTTAAATCTGCTTCGGAATTTCTTATTAAACACGATGAATCAATGGCATGGCGCTCTAACGCAAATGTGCCTGACAGACGTTACCAATAATCCTTCTCCGCAAGATGACGTCCACGAATAAGTGCGTCAATAACACTACTAATGACTGAGTGAAATTTTAATCTCACAGGAAATATGTTTGAACTTTTCAGTCAGGACAACGTCTCATGGAACTGATGTCTCGTACTCCTATGCATAACAGTGCAAAACAGGACCAGCCATTAAGGCACAAAAGGTTTAGACGTCCTGGTTGAGGGGGGAGACAGTGCATTTTAAATTTTTTGGGCAGTTTGCTATTATTCCAGCTGGGGCTGCTGCTGTCCATGTTTTGCCTTTTCTGCTGTTGGGTTCATGTGGATCAACCGACGCTTGGATATGATTGGCTGTGTGTTCTGTTTGAATGAAAACAGTTGGCCCAGTAGTGTACCTCCAAAATCTTTCTATTTGTCTTTATGTGCACACATCTTATGGCAAGATTTTGCACACACCGGCATCCAGTGCGATTTGCACTGAAGAATACTCTGGATTTCGGTTAGCAGTTTGCATTATTTCCCAAACTTGTGAGGTAACTTTGAAGGCTTACTCTATACTGTAGGACAGACATTAGGTTCATTCTGGAGTCTCATGTCATTGTGAGTATTGAAGCTCCCTCACGATATCATTCATCATACAGCAATGACTATATCATGGTACAGTAAACCTCCATATCATACTGATATCTGAATTCCCAACCATTTGGATGAGTATACTATTTAGGGTTAAAGCATACAGTACAATTATATATATATACACTGTATACACACATATAGTAATTGCTCTTTCATCACAGTTAATTGGTTCAGACCCGACTGTGATGAGTGATTCAGGATTCCTCATTTTTATATGGAATATTTTCATAGTAACCCCTGTTTACGACCTTCTATATACAGTTTTTAATATTACAGCCCTTTAGACATGAAACAACACTCCTATGTAGTCGTCGTTACACTCGTGTTACACAGTATAGTAGATATGATAAGAGAAAACAAGACTTGTGCTCGCGTGTGTTGCTGTAAATGTGTCCCGGGTGCTGGGGGGGTTTGATTTACAAATATATTTTTGAAAAATCACGACAAAAGTGAAGCCGCAAAAGTTGTCACGGGATTACGGTGCAGCATATGCATTTACATTCCCCAGAAAGGCACCCCAGCAAATGATGGAATGACCGAACAATGGATGCACCCATAAATAGCTCTACTGTGTTACTAAGTCTGTCACAGTAAATAAACACATTTTCCATTCAGTTTTACACATTAAGAAACAATTACGGGCATATGATACTGTACATCACGTTTTGCAGCATCTAAGCTGGTTTCATAGCTGAGGCACTCTTTCCCCCCTGCAGATAGTGCCATCAAACCACCTTCTATTTAAATTACCATGAAAAAAAGGAATTATTTACAATTTAAAGTAGAGGAAAGCTGTGTATGGACTCTCACTTGGTTGGCCCACGTACGGCAACAGACATGCACACACTCTTATTGGTATATTGTTGGCGTTCAGCCGAGCCGAATGTCATCATTTCCTTTTGGCGTTTTGACAAATGCTTCAGCGCTGAAGTTTCTCTTGGCTTGATGGTGCAATGGAAGGAAAAAAGACAAAAGAATAATAATAATGATTATACCTTTGCAGCTGGGGATTGCTTAGCTATCATACAACAATTCTGTGAGCAAATGTTCATTACTAATCAGAGACAGATGTTTAATACAGCTTGGGACACATAGCTCTGTGGTTTGTGGGATGTTTGAGGAAGGCTTGGCTCTTAACTTTAGGTCCTAAAATCTACTCAAATGTGCCCTACATAAAAACACAGCAAATACTAAAATGTATCAACTTGCCAGCGATTGCATGTCAAAGATGTGTTGATTGTGAAAACAAGAAGACTACATCGTGATGCAATCCATAAAGATGGCTATCGGGGCATACTCAGTGCAATCAGTCATTTGACCAGTGATAGGTCGGGCTAGTTTGTTGGGTTTATGATTCCCTCTAAACTTACCTAGACATTTTGGATAATTTTTTACAAAGAGTTTGGTTAATGTATTCACAAAACCTGGTGCACCTTTTTGGAATGGGGCCAGAAGGAACCTGTTAGATCTGAACCAGCTCTGCAAAGTGGACCCAAGGAATGGTGTTTAGAATGTATTCATAGGAAAAACAGGCAGACATGACCACTACCTACAGGGGGTTGAGTGCTTTTGTTGTGTCTTTGGAAAATAGAATGTACTGCAGGGATTGGCCTATTTCTTCTTTTTATACACATTTTGGTCAAATATTTTTTCATTTAGGAGTAATTAGTTCCAGTGCTGCAATTGACATTATTTTCTTAGTCGATTAATCTGAAGCCTGTTGTTTCAATGAATCAAGTAATTGGTTAGGCTCTATACCAGTGGTGGTCAAACTGCAGCCCGTGGGCCACACAAGGAGTCTTAATCCGGCCCACAGGACATTTCCAAATTCTTTTAAAACATCTTTTAACATTGAAACTGTAGCGAGCAACATGACTTGCAGTGCCAAAATAGTCCAATGCACAAAGTAACGTACCTACTGCACCATATGGGCTACAAATAAAGATTTATGCCCCAAAATAACTCCCATATAGTCCCGCTGCAAGGCTTGTCAAGTAGCTTGTGATAGCCTTTGTCCCAACATTTGTTGTGTTCGGCACAGATTTGCTTGATTGCAAAACTATATTGAGGAGGTTGTCAGAGAAATCAACAAGGACGGATGTTAACGTATTGTTGATATCCAATGTTTTATTGTTCATAGTTCATATTGTTTCCACTGGACTACCCAGCATGCCTTGCAGGCCTTTGGAAATAACAGTTTTAATTAGTTTGTTTGTTGTTGTTGATTATCGCCCATGTAGTAGTGGTAGTTGATTTATGTGATGCGTTAAGATGCTGGGGATGTGTTGTGTTTTGGTTTCGATGCACCGTGAGTAAGTATAGCGTTCTGATGACCACTTACATACTGTACAGATGGTCCCTCTGCCAAAATTGTTAAGTCAAAAACTTTGCCCAACCCTGTTTTTGTAATTTGTAATCGAAAACAATTAGTCAGTTGCCAAAAAAGTTAGGTAGTTGATTAAGTGGATGATTGATTTATCATTGATTGATCAGTTGTTGCTGCAGGTGTAATTTGTTCTGGTCATTTTAAGTCAAAAAGCATTTGGCAGGTTGCAACTGTAAACTTGAAGCATTAAAAAAAAAAGAACTGTGTCTAAGTATGGCTGCCAGTTGACTACAACCGCATGTGTGCACGTGTGTGCAAGACAAGGGACAAAAGTCTTTTTTCCCGTACTTTATTAACCAAATTAAACATCTCTGTCTGACTTTTTCAAAAGCTCGCACGCCGGAAGCCCAAAGCTCTTCCTGCCAGGCATACAACAAATACAGTCGAGCGAGTTGCTTCTTTTCATTCGTATAATTTCAGTCCATGACCCTGGAATGTGGCCAATCTGATAGGTGATGACATGTCTAGCTGCGTCACCGTGACAACGTGGGATGCTGAAGTGGAGTCAAGCAAAAGGATGTGGGCTCTTAGATACTTGGTAAATCTGGTCTGACAAGAAGAAGACATTCCTCCCATATGCAAAGGGTAGATCTTATATGTAAATAAACCGGTGAGAAATGTCACAACATACACTTCTGTGCTTTTCCACTTGTAGATGTAGCTTTTTACTACACCCAAGATCCAACGTACGGCACGTAAAAATGAAATGTGGACACATGGATCGTTTAAAAACTTTGCACAACCTTGGTGAATATGTAAAAGTGGCCATAAGCATTTTATAGAAAAGATACAATTCACACCGTATGACGCAAAGTAAACAATAGAGGCGCTCAAACAATACGGAACGCCTCAAAATCAGGACTTGACGTCTCAAATACAGCGGTACCTCGGTTTCCGTTATCCATTGGTCCGGAAAGGTCAGACAAAAACGGAAATGTACAAAAACTGAAGTGAGTTTGTGTAGCATTCTCATTTGAGTTTGCCAAATGACCGTGAGTAGAATGAGTAAATAGGAGAGCCTAACCAGGTAGCTCGTCTGTTACTTCCCTGCAGGGATCTCAAAGTCTGTGAAATGCGATGTAAACAAAGAACAATACGAGTGTAAGCCTGACTCTTGCATTGTTACTTCTCTAATATAATAATACAGTATTCACTGTACCTACAGTCATCCCTCGTTTGATTTATGATTTATTATGACTTTATGTACAGTCATCCCTCATTTAACATGGTTAATTGGTTCCAGAACCGACCGTGATAAGTGAATATCAGCAAAGTAGAATTCAATATTAATACTTTGAATATTTTTGTGCTATATTCTGCCACGAAACAGCGATTATTTATTAATTAATTGATTTTTTTTGGGGGGGGGGCAATTTAGCAAAGGATGACTGTGGACTGTCGCTGTGTCCAACAGAGATACATTTCTTCAAAGCACTGAAACACCTTTTGGGTGTAAGTTGTATTGTTACTTTTACTTTTGTATAAAAGTAATGGACGCGTTTTCATGTATACATGAAAACGTCAACCTCTAACTCTAACACAAACAAAATACATTTCTACTATGCAAGGTGGTTTTCATGTAAACATACCCCGAGTTAAAATCCTAGCCTGCATCCTACACCCCCTATCCTGCAATCAGGCCGAGGGGGACCGGGTTAAAAACCACATCCTCCCAAATGTGCCTGCCCGTCCAGATTTATGTCACAAATAACGGAGGGAATTCTTAAGAGCTTTTTTGATTTATGCATGCGCATGGCTCCCTGGAAGAGAAGAGTGGGATCTTGATGGCAGGCAAGTATTCTCTCTCTGAGTCAAAGCCAAACGACATTCTTGGCTGGGCTGGACTCAACTCATCAGAGGGGGAGAGAGAAACACCCAGGATGAAAGACAAGACGACTATTCATATGTTAATAGCAAATGTGTGTTTGCCTTGGAATCACAAGTGTCTCTTTCACTCTTTTACTTTTCATTCACATGCATTATCCCAAATTTTGATCCTATATTATTATTATCCTGTGTTATTTGTCTGGTTGCAACAAATAACAGTCATTTGTATTTAAATATGTGTGATTAATTGGCCATTCATTGAACATTTTCTGAAAAATTGTCGCATCCACGAGAATTTCCACCAGGATGTTGCCTGAGTGTTCGTGCCAAACGGACCGGAACCTGTGCCACTCTGGCAGACGTGCAAAAGTTAAAAGTTTTGCAGTGAAAACGTAAGTGTGGACCGATTTCTGCCTTTTCTTTACTGATCAGAGATCGGCGTATCCCAGCCAATTCTTACGGCAGCTGCTGTAAAGTGCTTTCATTTTGCAGCAAGTAAACAAAGCCATGTCATGTCAGGGGTGTGGAAATACTTTGGCACGGAGTACAAAGCGTACAGCAAGGCCACCGACGAAAAGGCTGCTACGCCAAAGCAACAAAACTCTGGACATTCGGAGAAAAGACAAATATCCAAAAGAGAACAAAAAGGCAAAGGTTGTCAAATTTCTTGCTTTGGACAACCAGCCCATCACTGTTGGGTTATGCTGCAGTTTAAAATGTATGTTCCATCACAACACTACATTGCTGAATTATACAAATAGCAAATTCGAAATTGAAGTGAAATAAACTTTAAAATGGTTACTTGCTACCACACATTTTCAGGTTTATCATTTCTAATAACAAGTCGGCCGCACGGTGGCTGAGTGGTTAGCACATTGGCCACACAGTCAAGAGATCTGGAGGACCTGGGTTCAAATCTCCGTTGGGCATCTCTGTGTGGAGTTTGCATGTTCTCCCCGTGCGTGTGTGGGTTTTCTCCGGGTACTCCGGTTTCCACCCACATTCCAAAAACATGCATGTTAGGTTAATTGGCGACTCTAAATTGTCCATCGGTATGAATGTGAGTGTGAATGTTTGTTTGTCTATATGTGCCCTGCGATTGACTGGCGACCAGTCCAGGGTGTACCCCGCCTCTCGCCCAAAGCCAGCTGGGATAGGCTCCAGCATCCCCGTGACCCTAATGAGGATAAGCGGTACAGAAAATGAATGAATGAATAACAATGTCAAAGTATTGGATAATACATACATTATTAATAAAATTGTTTCTATTTTGGCTGCAAACCTAGCGTTTATACGTTAAGGGAATACATCTATCGTGTATTTTACTCGTGTAACCTCGTCCCTCTGTTCCGTATCCCGTAGCGCATAGCTGGAATTATTTATCTACAAGCCATCTTGCTAGTGTGTGCGTTGCGTTGGCTTATTAGTTTTGGGTGTTGTGTGGATCTGTCGGCGGTCGGCCATCGTTCCCCGTGGGCGCATGAAGTTCAGCGTGGTAGCTGGAGGCAGGGAGCTGCTGACATGGCTGCCCAGTTCAAAGAGATGTTGCAGGAGATGTGAGCGCAGAGAGAACAGGCTGGCCATTATATTTGCCTTTGCTGAGCCTGGGAAATCTGCACCCCTTCCTCCCGCCGCTGCCTGCAGTTGCAGACGGGAAGGCAAGTGTACTTACAGGTGCTGCTCAGGCTCTGAGATAAGGCAGAATTTGATGCGGTGAAAAAAAAAGAAAGTTTACAAACATTTTCAATGTATTTCAATGAGAAATGGATGCATGGATGGATGTGAGTACAAATTCTGAGGTTTCTTCGTTATATTTGGACAATACATGTTGAATGGGATGCAATGGGATTTTACTGACAGGCTAGACGACATTCAGTATGTTGTATTTATGGTATGTTGACCCAAACCCACCAAAGTTGATCATCATACCGGACTAATGCTAAGGATGTATATAGTGTTTTTGACGATATCTAGATGACATCATTGCATGTGCACGTTTTCATATTACAGTCTACAGTCCAAAGTGTCTAAAAAGAAAAGGTCACTAGATGTGTTGCTAGTTACTTTGTAAAAAAAGTGAATCTATACAGGTGTGCATACAATAAATATAAGTTGCTGCTAGGCAGACCGAGTCCGTTTGTCCAAAAATATGCATATTTCAGAAAATGTTACATACGTTTGCCTAAATTTAAAAATTTAAGCACAAATATGGCTAAATTAACTAAAATACAAAGAAAACATTCAGAAAACACATTCAAAGATGTTGTATTGATATGTACTATTCTACACTGATCACTAGGTGTCAGTAATGCCCCCCACGCTCCGGCCCGTCTTATTCAAGTCTGAAATGGCTTGTTTTCTGTTATTATGTCTATTATGTTGGGTACTTAGAGTGTAAAGGTGACTATAGGGGTGTTATTTCATGTCTAAAGGGCTTTAATAATCTGAAAAAAAAACTATTTTGAAGGTTTTCTATGTTCTAACTAGGAAAGGAATGGAATTTATAAATAAGGAATCCTACTTTTTGGAAATTCTCTTATTACGATTGGGTCTGGAACCAATTAGTCCAGGGATTACTGTACTGAAATGTAAAACAGCAAATTATTGAAATGTGTGTTATTTTGTCCATTGGGTGAATATTCCAGTAGTCCAATATAGGCACATTACTGGATTTCTGAGCAGAATTTGGACCGAATTAGCAGTTATATGGTCCTCTACAACCACCTACCATTTTATGGTACTGTTGGATTGCACAATGTTGCAGATGGAGTTATATTTTTCTTTTAAATAAATGCATGCTGCTGCTAAATGTCAGTGGATAAAATTACCAATTTTATCCCTCTCTACAAATCAGTATTTTTTGCCTTGAATTACCCTATAAAATTGTGCAATCTTGGCTTTTTAAACTAGTGTATTTTTATGCCAACTTCCAGAAGGCGGATTATGATAACACTGATCAATGTGCAGGTGTCACTCAGCAGGACTTTGCTGTTTTATTAATAGCTCCTGCCCTCTGTGGACTATGAATGTGACTATTGAGATCAGGGTGGGAGGAAGGCTTAAGAGAGCACAGCAAAGGAAGCTGTGTGTTTGTGTGTGCGACTGGCGAAGGTAGACTGGTATGTTTCGTTAGTGTCTGATGTGAGCAACCCAGGGGGTGTCAGTTTGGTTTGTGTAAGTGTGTAGATCGGAGGGGAGAGGTTGAAGTCATTCCTTCCAGCGGAGGGGGAATGTTATTGTTGCTGTTCGCCATGTTGGTCCAGAAGGGCCCAAGTTTTGGAACTCCAACATACACTCATCATTCTCTACTGTATGCACACGTGCACACACTGGATACTGACAGTATAAGACCGGTATGTGTGTATGTGCTTGGAGGTAAATATTGCCCAGGCTAAACTCTTAAACATATTATGATGCTTGCAAAAAGCTCACTTTCATGGGAAAGTTGTGGAACCTGGCAGCACAGTGCGATTAAAGTTGTCATTTTCAGGGTTCAATTTATTTTCCTGTGGGCTTTCATGTGCATATTACCAAGTCTGTGAAAGGTTTTCAACAATTTCACCTTGAGACAGATGTGTGAAATATTGCAACAACTCCTGTCAAGCTATTTACCACGTTTAAGTATGCAGTATTTATATGCAGAGAAAATGCAGCTGCGATCACCTATAAAGGCTATTTCTTCTCTCATAGTGTTAAAAAATCGCAGTGTTAAGTTTAGTATGTAATGTACTGTTTTCATTTAAATGAAGTTACAGCATGTAAGCTTATGTATGATTTCTGCCATCTGTCAAAACTCCTCCTCCTTTGCCATCAAGCTCACCTCGCTCGACCCGAAAGGTAAAGAGTCATTACTCATAACAACATTTATTATTATTTTTCATTCATTGTATTATTTTCTCATTTGTGCAAATGTAAATGATTTCATTGTCATTAATGAACATAATTATTTTGGGAAAACGGGGCAGAAATGTAGCCGCAACGGGGCACAAGTAGGTGTCTTATTGTGCCGGTCCCAAGCCCGGATAAATACAGAGGGTTGTGTCAGGAAGGGCATTCGTCGTAAAACTTTGCCAAACCAGAACATGCGAATCAGACAAATGACTTCCATAACCGGATCGGACGTGTCCCGGGTTTACAACGCCCGCCACCGGTGCTGTTCACCAACAGAGTGCCGGTGGAAACTCGATTACTGTTGGTCGAAGAAGGAGAGGAGGAATGTGTGTTTGTAGGAGGAGAGAGACGTGGAATGAAGAGTCTGGAATTAAGAGTTGGGACTTTGAATGTTGGAATTATGACAGGAAAAGGTACATAATTAGTTGACTTGATGCAGAGAAGGAAGGTAGACATATTGTGTGCCCAGGAGACCAGGTGGAACGGTAGCAAGGCTAGAAGCTTAGGAGCCGGGTTCAAGTTGTTCTATCATGGTGTAGATAGGAAGAGAAATGGAGTAGGGGTGATTTTGAAGGAGGAGTTTGCTAGAAACGTCCTGGAGGTTAAAAGAGTGTCAGATAGAGTGATGAGCCTGGAGCTAGAAATCAAAGGTGTGATGTTCAATGTTGTTAGTGGGTATGCTCCACAGGTAGGATGTGAGATGGAGGAGAAAGAAAAATCTGGTCAGACCTGGATTAAGTGATGCAGAACATCCCCAGAAGTGAGAGTTGTCATTGGTGCGGACTTCAATGGGCATGTTGGTGCAGGAAACAGAGATGATGAGGAGGTGATGGGCAAGTTTGGTATCCAGGAGAGGAACGCTGAAGGACAGATGGTGGTCGACTTTGCAAAAAGGATGAAAATGGCTGTAGTGAATACTTTCTTCCAGAAGAGACAGGAACATAGGGTGACCTACAAGAGTGGAGGTAGGAGCACAAAGGTAGACTACATCTTGTAGTCTGACCTGAAGGAGGTCAGTGACTGCAAAGCAGTAGTAGGTGAGAGTGTAGCCAGACAGCATAGGATGGTGGTGTGTAGGATTACTAGTGGTGAGAAGGATGAAGACGGTAAAGGCAGAGCAGAGGACAAAATGGTGGAAGCTGAAAAAGAAGGCGTGTTGCGTGACTTTTAGGAAGGAGTTGAAAAAGGCTATGGGTGGCCAGTAAGTCCTTCCAGAATACTGGACAACTACAGCTACTGTGATCAAGCAGACAGGTAGGAGAGCACTTGGAGTGTCATCGGGAAAGAAAGTAGATAAGGAGACTTGGTGGCGGAATGAGGAGGTGCAGGAGTGTATACAAAGTAAGAGGTTAGCTAAGAAGAAGTGGGACACTGAGAGGACTGAAGAGAGTAGACAGGAGTACAGAGAGATGCAGTGTAAGGTGAAAGTAAAGGTGGCAAAGGCCAAACAGGGGCTTATGATGACTTGTATGCTAGGTTGGACAGCAAGGAGGGAGAGAGAGCCATACAGGTTGGCAAGGCAGAGGGACAGAGATGGGAAGGACGTGCAGCAGATTAGAGTGATGAAGGATAGGCATGGAAAGTTATTGAAAGGTGCCAGTAGTGTCATGGGAAGATCGAAAACGTACTTTGAGGAGTTGATGAATGAGGAAAATTAGAGAGAACAAAGAGTAGAAGAGGTAACTGTTGTGGACCAGGAAGTAGTAAAGATTAGTAAGGAAGAAGTGAGGAGGGCATTGAAGAGGATGCAGAATGGAAAGGCACTCGGTCCTGATGATATACCTGTGGAAGTATAGAAGTGTTTAGGAGAGGTGGCAGTAGAGTTCCTGACCAGGTTGTTTAACAAGATCTTAGATAATGAGAAGATGCTAGACTAAGGGCAAACGTGAGCATTTGTGAGCAGCAGTACGGTTTTATGCCAAAAAAGAGTACAACAGATGCAGTATTTGCTTTGAGGATGTTCATTGAGAAGCACAGGGAAGGTCAGAGGGAGGTGCATTGTGTTTTTGTAGATCTGGTGAAAGCTTATGACAGGGTGCCCAGAGAGGAACAGTGGTATTGTATGAGGAAGTCTGGAGGGGCAGAGAAGTATGTTAGAGCGGTGCAGGACATGTATGAGGACTGTAAGACAGTAGTGAGGTGTGCTGCAGGTGTGACAGAGGAGTTCAGCGTGAAGGTGAGAATCCATCTGGAATCAGATCTGAGCCCCTTCTTGTTTGCTATGGTGATGGACAGGCTGACGGACGAGGTTAGACAGGAATCTCCATGGACTATGATGTTTGCAGATGACATTGTGATATGTAGTGAGCGCAGGGAACAGGTGGACGAGATGCTTGAGGGGTGGAGGTTTGCCCTGGAAAGGAGAGGAATGAAGGTTAGCCGCAGCAAGACGGAGTACGTGTGAAAATGAGAGGGACCCAAGTGGATGAGTGAGGTTACAGGGAGAAGAGATAAAGAAGGTGGAGGATTTTAAGCACTTAGGGTCAACAGTCCAGAGCAATGGAGAGTGTAGAAAAGAGGTGGGAAAGCGTGTGCAGGCAGGCAGAATGGGTGGAGGAAAAGTGTCGGGTGTGATGTGTGATAGAAGAGTTTCAGCTAAAATGAAAGGAAAGGTGTACAAAAGACCAGCGATGTTGTTTGGTTTAGAGACAGTGCCGCTCAGGAAAAGACAGGGTGCAGAGGTAGCAGAGATGAAGATGAGGTTCCCTTTGGGTGTGACCAGGATGGACAGGATCAGGAATGAGCACATCAGAGGGACAGCACATGTTAGAGGTTTTGGGGATAAAGTCAGAGAGGCCAGATTGAGATGGTTCGGACATGTCCAGAGAACAGATAGTGAATATATTGGTAGAAGGATGCTGAGTTTTGAACTGCCAGGCAGGACGCCTAGAGGAAGACCAAAGAGGAAGTTTATGGATGTAGTGAAAGAGGACATGAAGGTAGTTGGCGCAAGAGAAGAGGATACAGAAGACAGGGTTAGATGGAGGCAATAGATTTGCTGTGGCGACCCCTGAAGGGATGAGCCAAAAGGAAAGGAAGAATGAACATAATTACTTTGGGTGGGTATAATATTTACACTTTATATGACCTGGGGCCTGGAACAAATTACACCAAATCTTGTCTCATATTATGAAAATTCCAAGACACTAAAGCCACTTTAGGCCTTCACCCGTAGGGCCCGGCCAGGTCCAGCCCGAAGAAGTAGCACGGGAGCTCCCCCCCACAGACCCACCACCTGCAGGGGCAAGCATAATAGTCCGGTGAGATGCGATTTGGGCAGTGGTCGAGGGCAGGTGTCCGGGCGACCTGGTTTTCGACGGCCAAATCTGGTTCTTGGGACATGGAATGTAACTTCTCTGGTGGGCAAGGAGCCCGAGCTTGTGGAAGAGGCGGAGACATTCCGACTAGATATAGTCGGACTCACCTTGTTCCTTGTTCGACTCTGGAGTTGCTGCAGAGTTGCACACACCGTGGTGTGTTGTTGCTAGACTTCTGTGCGAACCACAGTTTGTCCATAACAAATACAATAAGAATGTCCATAAGTGCACTTAGCACCAGGACATCCTAGGTCGCAGATCTATGATCGACTTCGTGGTCGTAGCCTCAGAACTGCGTCCGCATGTTCTGGACATGCGGGTGAAGAGAGGGGCTGAGCTGTCAACTGACCACCACCTGGTGATGAGTTGGATTAGATGGCGGGGAAGGAGGCCGGACAGACCTGGTAGACCCAAACGCGTAGTGAGGCTGTGCTGGGAATGTCTGGCAGAGTCTCCCGTTCATTGAGTCTTTAACTCTCATCTCCGGCAGAGCTTTGCCTGCATCTCGAGAGAGAACCAGGATATTGATGGAACCGTATTCTCTGGCTCCATTGCTGAGGCAGCCAGTCGTAGTTGCGGCCGCAAGGTGGTCAGTGCCAGTCGTGCGGGAAGACCCGTACCCGATGGTGGACACCGGGGGTTAGGGCTGCTGTCAAGCTGAGGAAGGAGTCCTATCAAGCATGGATGGCTTGCGGGACTCCTAAAGCAGCTGACAGGTACAAGCAGGCCAACCCGGCATGCGGCTTCGGTGGTGGTCGAGGCAAAAACCCTGGTGTGGGAGGAGTTCGGTGAGGCTATGGAGCATGACTTTCGGTCGGCCTCGAAGAGGTTCTGGCAAATCGTCCGACACCTCAGAAAGGGGAAGCGGTCCCCAGTTCACACTGTTTGTGTTTGCTTGCTGACCACGACTGAGGATATAGTTGGTCGGTGGAAGGAATACTTTGAGGCCCTTCTCAATCCCACTGACATACCTTCCGTAGAGGAAGCAGAGTCTGAGGACATGTACGTGGACAGTTCTATCACCGTGGCTGAGGTGTTGGTGTAGTTAAAAGACTCCCCAATGGCAAGGCTCCGGGGGTTGACGTGTTTCGCCCTGAATTTCTCAAAGCTCTGGATGTTGGAGGACTGTCTTGGCTGACATGCCTCTTCAACATTGCATGGAAGTTGGGAACAGTACCTCTGGACTCGCAGACCGGGGTGGTGGTCCCCATTTTTAAAAGGGGTGAACGGAGGGTCTGTTCCAACTATAGGGGGATCACACTCCTCAGCGTCCCTGGGAAAGTCTACTCCCGGGTGCTGGAGAGAAGGGTATGACTGTTAGTCGTACCTCGGTTACAGCAGTTGTAATGTGGTTTTCGTCCCGGTCGCGGAACACTGGACCAGCTCTACACCCTTGTAAAGGTACTGGAGGGTATGTGGGAGTTTGCCCAACTGGTCTACATGTGCTTTGTAAACTTGGAAAAGGCATTCGACGGTGTCCCTCGTGGTGTCCTGTGCGGGGTGAGTACGGGAGTACGGGATTGGTGGTCCGCTACTACGTGTCATTTGGTCCTTGACAATCGAAACAGGAACTTGGTGTGGGAACTTAGCCTTAACTTTGTTGTGATTTAAACACAAGAACTAGACATTGAATTGTTCTTTTCACTTTACTTTCGTCGTTACACCACAAACATTCAACACGTGCTACGTCATCCTATTCGTCTCTTTCCAGAGATTTCTTAACTACTTCTTCTACGCTCTTGTACAGCCTTGTAAATAAGCGACACCTATGGTCCAACATATGTCACTTCACATAACAATATGCAATATATCAACATAACAATTATCACATCAACTGCATAATATTAGCATATTCTTAACTATAATATGACTGTATTTCAATTAACTAAACAAACAAATATATACAACACCTGGTTCGCATTGCCAGCAGTAAGTCGAGCTTGTTTCCGGTGAATGTTGGCCTCCACCAAGGCTGCCCTTTGTCACCGATTCTGTTCATAATCTTCATGGACAGAATTTGTAGGCGCAGTCAAGGCGTTGAGGGAGTCCAGCTTGGTGACCTTAGGATCTCGTCTCTGCTATTTGCAGACGATGTGGGCCTTATGGCTTCATCAGGCTGTGACCCTCAGCGTTTACTGGAGCGGTTTGCAGCTGAGTGTGAAGCTTTTGGGATGAGACTGAGCACCTCCAAATCCGAGGCCATGTTTCTCAGTCGGAATCGGGTGGATTGTACCCTCTGGGGTACTGCTTACACAAACGTTAAACAAACTACAAACAAGACAAAATTATAATGCTATAAGAAACTGAAAAGATAAATTCATTGTTTACCTGGGTATTTTGTCTATGAATCACTCACCTGTCTGTCGCTTTTCGAGTCGTTCGTTCATCACGTGACAGCGCCTTGTGAGCTTATTTGGTTTATTTGGTACTGATCGGAAAAGTGGTCACGTGGCAAAAGAACGAACGACTCAGAACCCGAAGACTCGAGAGGTGAATTAATCAGTTCTCTTTCCGGCTCATGCATCATAGATTAGGCCTTTGGGGCTGTTACGTGATGAATGAAAGACTCAAAACCCAAAGACTCGAGAGATGAACTAATCAATTCTCTTTCCGGCTCATGCAGCATTGGTTAGGCTTTTAGGGCTGTCACGTGATGAACGAACGACTCAAAACCCGAAGACTCGAGAGATGAACTAATCAATTCTCTTTCCGGCTCATGCAGCATAGATAGGATGTTACGTAATTGTGCATGCGCGACTGAAAGAATCACTCCCCGAGACGATTTGTTCTTCCTGAGTCACATTTAGGATTTGTTCAAAATGAACAAATTGTTCACGAACGACCCATCACTAATCTAGGGAGTCCATTTGTAGTTATTACACTGTCTACATTTTGAGACACGCTGGCTGAGATGAAATGTTTTAAATATTTCATTTTGTGATGACCAATTTGAAATGAACAAACCAAGAATCAAGTTTGTGGTGTTTTAGTTGTGCGTCTCCCAGGAAAACTACTTGACTCTTTCTAATGTGCCATTTTAGTATTCCAGTGCTTCTTGATCAATTTTTAAAATATGAAAACCATTTAAAGATATTTATCTGCCTTGAGATTTCTGATTGGATGACTGAGCAAACACAGGGCAATGAGTTCCTTCATGTCTACCTTCTGTCTGGTGTGTCCGCTCTCAGTGCCTTCATTGGAGATTAGATCTGGTATTATAGGGCTGTCCCTTGCTGCATGTCCCTTTTCCCTACCCCACATTCCACTGTCCCAAACATACACACTTGCATACACAGCCTTATGTGACCCCAAGGACCCCCACACCACCATCCTGCCGTTCTTCAACACACACATACAATCACCTCGCATCCCTCGTTGGCAATCCTTCTCCCCTTCCTCGCCCTCCCTTACGTTTGGACATCAGAGCAGGCAACCACAATCCCTCTTTAGCAGGCACCCAGACCTGTTGGATCAACAGACGGCCATGTCTATTGTCCCACAGCTTGATCTGGAGTGTGCGTGTTGGTTTGGCCTGGCTAGTAGGTCGGGATAAGGTTTGGACAGCGTTGGATCCCCACAAATCCCACAAAAGCAGAGATAAACCCGAGTCCAGGACCTCCGGCGCTTTGAGTACACTCTCCACCTGCATGCACATGCATATACACAAAGGTCCACGACACTTGCTCAGTGTTGTGATTATGACAGTGGTTTAAATAACTGGTGGGAATGCCAAACTGCACATAGGTGGCGATCTACAGTACTTGTATGACAATTATTAATGATAAATTGTTATTTAACTTAGCCTGTGCAGTTATTAAAAGCTTTATGATGTTTTACTGACGTACGTCTTGCATCAACCTTTCCAATGTCACTATGGTCACTATGTAAGGTCACAACAGAATGGTCTTGTGTTTGACTTGCCTGACTTCAGCAGGTACCGTGGCTTCTACCCCCACTCAGTGACAATATGAATGGTTGTACAGTCCAAGGTGGAGTCCGCCTTTCAGCTGAAGTCAGCTGGGATAGGCTCCAGCTCTTCACAACCCTGAACAGGATAAGCGGTAGAAAATGGATGGATGGATAGATGGATGGATAGTCTCCCAAGAATGAGAGACCTTCAGTTATTGGGGACTGGGGGGCAGTAATCTCTAGAGTGGACCGCAACTGTACTGCCATACCATAGTCAAACTGTTTGGGCCCAAACAGAGTTGTCACTCTTTTGGTCAAAAACATGCATGGAAAAACATTGGACGTGGGGGCAAGTTTGTTGTTCAGCTCTCTTCCAAGGGTCCTTATAGTAATAGATTGTTTTGTTTTAATCGAAAAGACAAGTGTGACCAAGCCGTGATAGCATTTCATCTAAGATGAGAAAAACTCACATTGTGAACATTCGTCTATTTTCCAGGTTGCAGGGACAGCAGTAGGGAAACTCAGACTTCGGTCTCCAGGCACCTCTTGCAGCTCCACCGGGAGGACACCGAGGTGTTCCCAGGCCAGCAGTGAGATGTAATCTCTTTAGGCAGCTTCAGGCACCCCACAAAGGAAATTCATTTTGCCCACTTGTATCCATGATCTTGCTCTTTCGGTCACTACCCGTAGCTCATGACCATAGGCGAGGGTAGGAACATATATCGACCAGTAAATCAAGAGCCTTGCTTTCCAGCTCAGCTCTCTCTGAACAGCAACCATATTACTGCATACGCTACCCCCATCCGCCTTTCAATTGCACACCCCAGGCTCCCCTTACTTGCGAACAACAGAGATACTTGAACTCCTCCACTTGGGGCAAGACCCCACTCCCAACCCAAAGGTTGCAGTTCGTCTGAAAACCATGGCCTAAAATTTGGAAGTGCCAACATAGTGAACATAAATTAGGACCCTATGATTTGGGCGTTACCGGAATCACATATGGAACCGCAATATTGGCCAATAAAAACAGAATTTACTGTTAAACACAGAAATGGACATAATGTGAAAGAAATGCTGTCATCGAGAGGAGAAGGAACGTTCGTGTGGGTAATAGTTCCCCGGCAGAAGGCTCAGTTGTGGCAGAATCTCATTACAAACACTAAATTGCATTACATGTACAGTAATTGCATGGAATTGCAAGGGTGACTACATCTTGCGTTTCGTTTGTTAAAGATTTTGCAGGCCCCGCGATTGAGTGGCGACCAGTCCAGGGTGTACCCCGTTCCCCGCCCAAAGTCAGCTGGGATAGGCTCCAGCATACCCGTAACCCTAAGAGGATAAGCGGTATAGAAAATCAATGAATGAGTGTGTAGAGGCTGACATCCCATTAGAACAGTTAGCCAAGCTTCATCCATACATTTCTCAAGAAGGTAGACAGAATGTGTAGGTACAGTTATCTTTATGTCATTGTTAAATGTTTGGCTGTAAAAATCGGTTACTCTGTAATACTGTAAAATATCACATCTTTAAAGACCGATATCCTTTAGGTCTGGCACCGTTGAGTGCTTGGCTAACTTCTGTTTGTTCTATGAACCTGCAGCATTTGGATCATACGTGTGTTTTGAGGGTTTGTTCGTGTTTTTGGCATTTGCAGGATGTTTAATTTGCAGATTTGGTGTCATAGATCTGGTGTTTGCGCGTTTTGGGATTATTTCTGTGACTGAACGCCAGTTTGCCCCTGTCGGGCACCATCATGCATAATTTAAGTTACACTGTGAAACGCTGGTACTTTTGTGCAAGCTTTGATGTAAGACCTGCGTCTTCTTGACCTTCAGCTCCTTGAAACTTCTCTGTGACTATTTCAGAAGAAAGAGTTAAGCCATCGGGCATAAGTGTAATGCACACCGCCCATGTGAATTGACTTTAAATGGGGGGAGAAAGTCAGAACATGGCAAAAGGTTTTGATTTATGGGGGTAGAACCACATTTGATATTCATTTCCGCAGCTGTGGCCAGCTAAAAAAACAGCCTGCAAATAGACTCGTCCTGACAATGGTGCAGTGTAGCCTTCCAGTTTGTGTGTATGTCTGCAAGAGAGAGAGAGAGAGAGGGTGTTTCAGAGCCGGCGTGCGTCACCCCTATTTTAGGAATGTTTTGGGGCTCTTTCAGTCCAATTCACCGCAGATGTTTCTGATTCGCTAAACACATATAATAAGTAATTATTGAAAACACCTTTCACTTGCCCAGGATCGTGTGGTGCTTCATTTTGTGTAATCGAAGCTGCGGTTTCTCACAGCGGCACTGGATCTGAGATTTTAATGAAAGCCCCGCAGTCAGAGTTTCCTGAGAGAAGATGAGAGAAAAAGGAGCTTACAGAAATATTCCCCATCCCGCCTTAGTGAAAGGATGGAGGGAAAGAATGGGAGGTCTGGCGATGAAGAGAGAAGGATCAGCAGATTTCATAGGCAGCCAGGTGTAGAGAGATGAAAAGATGTGTTGGGTCAAGATACGGGAAGGTTGAGGTTGCTCTTTCTTGGGAGGTTTACACCACAGACAAATCTAAAAATGATACATTTCCAAAACGCAGCCTTTAGTAGAATCACGAA
The DNA here is from genome assembly GCA_024372805.1 of Oostethus manadensis. Taxonomy (NCBI): domain Eukaryota; kingdom Metazoa; phylum Chordata; class Actinopteri; order Syngnathiformes; family Syngnathidae; genus Oostethus; species Oostethus manadensis. The sequence continues at coordinate 5,739,861 of QODF01000040.1, forward strand.
AATCAGCAGTCTTGTGCAGAAATATTGGGAACAGTGGAAAAAAACGGTTGTAACAGTCAAAATAATTTGTAATCCAGTTTAGTCTGTTCAATACCCACCACTGCGTTCTTATTTCCAAAACTGCAGTAGAAGTTCTGTTAGATAAGCGCATAGAATAGAGTCATCCCTCGCCACTTTGCGCTTTAAATTTCACATCTTCACACTGTCGTGGTTTCTCAAAAATATATAAATAATACCGCCTGTGTTTAGCCAAAAAATATCCAAACAGTATTTAAGAAAAATGTACCTACTTTTTTGTCTAAATTAAGCACTATCATGCATGAAAATGGCTAAATGGACTCAAATGCAAATATAAGGCATTCAAAATGTGAATATGTTGAGTGTTATTCTACACTGGTCACTAATGTCACTGTAATGTTTGGTGAGACACACAAGCACCAGACGTGAACAACGGGCTTTTATTGCAGGTTTGAATTACCGCACAATGGGCACAATGATTCATAACACGGGCTACTGCTGTAGCCCACACCAAACTAAATCTCAACTATGAACGTCTGACGTCACTTCCTGCCATCCCCCCACTCAGCTCCTTTAGCATCGGAACACATTTACAGCAACACACACAAGCACAAGTCTTATTTATGTCTTAAACGGCTTGTTTTCTCTTGTAATGTCCACTAAACTGAGTAACACGTGCATAAAGGTGACTGTTATTTCATGTCCAGAGGGTTCTAGTAATATTTCATGAAAAAAAAAAAGATTTTCTATGATCGAACTATGAAAATATAAGCTTTTATAAAGAAGGGATCCTATTTCACAGAAATTCACTTGTCACATGTATCTATCATTACTGTAGATAAAAAGATAGGAATGAAAATAAATACATAGACAAATGGAGGGAAATGATGTCAACAAATTACCATAGATTCAAAAATTGCCCATTTTCATGTCTCTGGCAAGTCACAAGTAAAGGAATGTGCAAGCAATGGTTAGTTTTTATTATGTTGACACCCGCTTATGATTATATCAGTCAGCCTGTCCTAGTGCTGCCGACATAAGCAGGTTCCACTGTACCTTACATTACTGTGTGACTGTCTTTTGCCATGCTCAAGTCCCAATGGTGCCTTGAAAACGACTGCGTGTGGTATCATTATGTCGTTTTCTAAAAGCGCCATAGTGTTCAAACCTAAATAGAATTGTTGTTGCGCCACAAAAACAATATTAACTGCTCTCTATGCTCTCTTTGTTGTGGTATGGCATAACAGTGATTGAAAATGATGTTACTATTTTAAAACATTCCTTTGAGTGACTTCACCAACAAAGCAAATGTCTTCAAAAGATCTTCTCATTTGAAAATGCTGATGTTTCGTGATGTGGCAATATGGTTTGTGGTTTGAAATGGTGGAACTCTGTGATGAAAGTGATGGAGAAGGGGATTTGAAGTCTCCCACTACAACATACCGACACAGCAATTGCCCCACGGGGAGAACTATTTATCCACATACTGTATTATCGGTAGGTAGAACAGGGTAATGAAATTCTGATATTAGTTCTTCTTGTCTCTCTTTGCGCTGGTTGTTCCCAGTGCATCAACATTCACGCGTCACCGCCAAGCTGTGTTTGCACAAGCTTACAAATTGGTGTCTGAATATGAATCGGGGGTGTCTGTGTTCCTGTTCCTGTGTGTGTATGTCTTTTTTAGAGACGGGGGGGCAAGGAAGAAAGAAAGAGAAAGAGATGAGATGGGGGGATGACAAGCTGGATCTGATTATGGGTTGGAATGGCTCGGAGGGTTTGCGGTGCGGTGCTTTCTCAATAGTGCATTCCTGTGAGCAAGCCGGGGCAGGATCCACGGATGCAGACCTGCCTCTGCCAGAGGGATTGAGTAGAAAGCAACAGGCCTAGAGAGAAGGATGGGAGCCTTTGTTGACAAATACTGTGATAAATGGGTTTCCAGTGGCACATGCAGTTTATATTTTCGGCTGCAGAGTTTTAGGTTGGAGCAAGGGTTTGTTGTTTGTGGATTCCAGGTGGATGTCCAGTTCACGTGACCCGTGAAACTGTCAGCACTGAGTGGAGTGACCTTCAGGAAAGGAAGCAGACTTAAGAGAGGCTTGCGTATGCCAAGGTTGTCTTGTATGAGTGTGTTTGCCGATGTGCCAGCGGGAAATGACTGCGCAAATCAGCACTTTTAAAAGTCAGCTGCTGTTTTCCAGTGTGACCGCTGAGTCCTGGAAATGAAAGACTCACCTGCTATTTTGGATAAAATACTAAACGTTACTGACGGGTTTATTACATTTCTTGCACACCTCTCTCTCTCTCTCACACACACATACACACACACAGACCAAATGGAAATCATCTAACTAGCCTGTCGGGGTACAGTTGGACCGCAAAGTCAAACACAAACCGTTTCGGGTCGATGGTTGACCGCCCCTCTCTTTACATTTGGAAACAGTTTTGCCCACTGAAAATAGGAAAACCTCTTCACACACGTTAATCCAGTGGTTCAGAGTTATTTTCCATCATGCCCCTTCCGGAATTTTTCATGCCACCCTGATTTGAAAAACTAATTAGAAACTGATGATATATATTTATTTACCTGTACTGTACAGACTGAACTTGAAATTAAAACTAGGAAAACACAACAAAATAGAAAGTAATCCAATGTACAGCCGCTACTGCTAACATTGAAAGTACTCCCTGCCTCTCGTGCCCCCCCTGACAGTTCATTGTGGCCCCCCAGGGGGGCCCACATATATATGTCTATCTATATGTATATAGATAGATATATATGTATGTGTGTGTCTGTGTATTTTATATATATACTGTTATATATATATATATATATATATATATATCATATATATATGATGGCCGCACGGTGGTCAAGTGGGTAGCACATTGGCATCACAGTCAGGATGTACAGGGTTCGAATCTTCGTTGGGCATCTCTGTGTGAAGTTTGCATGTTCTCCCCGTGCGTGTGTGGGNAATATATATATATACATTTACATTTATATCTTAACTGGCTAATTTTCTCTTATTGTGTCTACTATGGTAGCCAAATAGCATGTGGTAGCATGTTGGCCATACAGTCAACAACAGAGATCTGGAAGATCTGGGTTTGAATCTCCGTTGGGCATCTCTGTTGAGAGTGTTTCCCCGTCTGTGGGTTTTTCCCAGGTACTTAGGTTTCCTAACCCATTCCAAAAACGTGCATGTTAGGTTAATTGGCAACTGTAACTTCCATAGGTATTAATGTGAGCGTGAATGAATGTTTGTCTATATGAGCCCTGCGATTGGCTGGCAACCTGTCCAGGGTGTACCCTGCCTCTTGCCCAAAGTCAGCTGGTATAGGTTCCAGCATACCCCTGCGACCCTAATGAGGATAAGCGACGTAGAAAGGGGATGAATGGGTGTACATTGGGTAATAAGCAATTAAAGGTGGCTATATGGGTGGTATAAAATGTCGAATGACTCTAACAATGTCAAAACGTGTATTTACAAGATCCTAAACAGGATTTGTATGTTACAACTAAGGAACACACACACACACACATAAACTCTGCATCATTGCAGGCAGAAGCTGTTAAGGACATTCTGATACGAGTCAGTGAAAAGCAGAGAGGTCCCCATAAGGAAAGCTGATAAGATGGCCTTCCTCCCTTTGCTTACTCATCTCAGTCAGTGCCAGGAAATGTGCACGTGTGTGGTTGAAGGGGGAGGTTGGCTAGGGTTTTTCAAGTCTTTGCACAGCCCTTTGTTCCTCCAGCTACTCCTTCCACCATTGCTGCTGACTGTAAACACCTCAACCAGCTTACAAAGAAATCCCCCACGCCCTCCTCGCCTCTAGGTTTGATTTACTACAAGAAGGAAATAACATTAATTTGTCCATGCACCGTTTTGCCCTCCCTCCACACTCACTCTTTGTTCAAAGGTTTGTTTACTACGTATTCTCTGTATGGAAAAATCCTTCAGGAATGTGGAGGAAGTGGGTGTTTCCTTCAGGAGAAGCTCTTTAATAGGTTTGGGTAAATGGGACTAAGGGAAGAGGGAGGATGGAGCAGCTATTTCAATATCCCAAAATGCTTCAGGTGGTCATGCAGGCACTGTTTGTGCATGTGAGTACTTGGCTTTAGGTTACCCGAGACAGCGGCTATCATTGCTCAAGTTGTTTAATTCAATGGGTTAGACCAATAATCTTGAGTGCAGACATAGTCTGTTACCTCTCGTTTTATATATTTTTTATACACATTTATTATACAGTTATTATACTAAATAATCTCATCATGTTGTTACATTTGAAGAGATGGCCTCACATTCACACACACCTATGGGCAATCTATAGTGGAGATGAGCAACTCACGAACAAGCTGTTCAAACGTCATTAGTATTTACTGAATCTTGACTCACGGGTACTTCCGAAACTCAAGTTTTGCAAACTCATGGTATTACGACGATTCGAGTTTCCCCGAATCACAGGGGCTTGACAAATCCCCGAGTTTCACTGAGTTAGGTGTTTATGACGACTTAAGTTTTAATGACTCATGGGTGCTCGACGAAGACTGGAGTTTTGCTGACTCTCGTTGGCGACGATTCAGGTTTCACTGACTCACGGGAGCTCAACAAAGTCTAACGGGTGTTTGACAAAGACTTGAGTTCACCTTCATTATTCATTCATTCCTTTTCTATACCACTTATCTTCATTAGGGTTGTGGGTATGCTGAAGCTTATCCCAGCTGAAGTGGTACACCCTGGTTGCCAATCAATCGCAGGGCAGACAAACAAACAGTCACACTCACATTCATACCTATGGACAGTATTCATTCATTTTCTTTACCACTTATCCTCATTAGGGTCGCGGGTATGCTGGAGCCTATCCCAGCGGAATTTGGGCGACGGCTAAATGAATGAATGAAAATTTACAGCAACACACACAAGCACGAGTCTTTTTCATGTCTTAAATATTTTATTTTCTGTTTTATGTCTACTATATTTGGTAATACAGGTGCAAATATGACTATGGTGTGTTATATCATGTTGAGAGGGCTCTAATAATCCATCCATCCATTTTCTATGCCGCTTATCCTCATTAGGGTCGCAGGTATGCTGGAGCCTATTCTAGCTAACTTTGGGCAGGAGGCGGGGTACACCCTGGACTGGTCGCCAGTCAATCGCACAATTTAGAGTCGCCAATTGACCTGTTTTGGAATGTGGGAGGAAACCGGAGTACCCGGAGAAAACCCACGCACGGGGAGAACATGCAAAGTTCACACAGAGATGCCCAACAGAGATTCGAACCCTGAACCTCCTGACTGTGAGGCCAACATGCTATCCACTCAGTCACCGTGCGGCCGGCTCTAATAATGTTTAGCATATTTAGTAGGTCTTAAACAGGTTTTCTATGCTCTAACTCTGAAAGTATTTCATTTATATTACTTTTATGCTAGTGTACGACTATTACTATACCACTACTGTACTTCTACTTTGCAGAAATGTACTTATCACGGTCTAGTCTGGAACCAATTAACCAGCGATAAACGAGAAATTACTATATATCAAATTTTGTGAGGGTTGTTGTCACTTTAGTCAAATGTTAAGAGTAATTGCTCTAAGAGTTTGCTCCAAGAGAGACGTAAAACAGCTCAAAGTGGGAATGATGTGGAGCAAACTCCGAATTAAATGCTCTCTACTTTAAGGCACACAAAATACAGTAGTTACTAAGGAACTAACAAAGAACTGATGAAGAACTAATGACTAAGGCACATAAATTTAAAGTAATTACTGAGGAACTAATGAAAAACTGATGACTAAGGCCCTTTGATTTAAAATAGTTACCGAGGAACTAATGAAGTACTAATGAGGAACAAATAAGTAGTGGTTAGGGTTAGGAAAGCTCCTACCTCATTAGCTCCTGTAATTTTGTGTACCTTATTTTAAAGTGTTACTAATTAAATCCAAGTTTTGGCTGAATGGTTAAAACAGTCTTTGCTATGCCAGATCACTGATGTTAGATAGCCCGGCTCATTATCTATGTTCTGGTTTGTCCCAAAGGATCAGGCCATGTCTTGTTGGACTTTGCGGACAGTGGCCCTTCCCAAACGTTTTGAAAGAAAAACATTACAATGAGCTGGCAGAACACACACTTTGAATAATTGTTATTGTTGACATGTGTGTTTGCCTGGCATTGCTGGGAGTTTACTGCCGGTTTGATCCTTTTCAAACAGTACAACACACATTTGGGATTACACATGTAAAAGTGCAGTCCTTCTCAGTGACCTTTGACTTGAGTCTTGGTAAGACGCCTTTACATTTACTGTTAACTTGTGTTTGAAGCCGTTTACCTGATTACATGCACAGATTCCCTAGCATTTCCATTGGAACAAAATCTTATTTGTAGAACTCTTTTTTAATACTGGAGGTCACGACCTTTCCATTGGTAATATTTTCGGAGCTGATGCTGTCACACACCGAGCATGACCTTAAAAAGGGGGCTGAATCATCTGTTTTAATAAGGGCCCTGCATAGCCATGCCTCTCCAATTCTGACTGACTGACAATTCTGCTTTGACCACCAAAGAACCGCAGAAATGCCTGCCTCCTGAATCCACGCGCTGGTGCATGTCTGTGTGTGCGCTTGACCAGCCTAATTTCAGACGTCCTTATTACTTCTGCCAAGCAAAGAAAACTGTGAGGCGAGAGTTACTGATTATTTGGCTTTTTGCCACAAAATTCTGTACAGCACATGGGCCGAGTAAAAAGGAGTTTTTGAGAATCTCGCTTTTTGAGAATCTGGTTAAAGACTCCAGTTTTCTTCCACTTTGGTTAGTAGATCAACCTCAGTGAAGGTCTGGGCGTTCCATTTTGTGTGAGATTTCCAGTCAGTCAGTAGTAGCAGATGCTGCAATGTCCCGGATTCTTTGCCAGGAACCCACCGCTAATTAATTCAATGAGATCTAATAAAAGAACATTTTTCCAAAATACTAATGCAGAGTTTTGATTGACAGGGCCACAGAGCTAATCATAGCAATATGTTTTTAGTGGTGTAGAACTTCAACATCCTGACAGCTGTTTATAATATTTTGCTTATCTTATTTAGTTTCCTGCGAGGGGCACATATTTGAAACAGCTTTCAGTGTGGTGTGGTGCACTACGGTTCTACACCACCAACAACATTAATAAACATAAATGAATACAGTGGTTTTGAAAATATGCAGTTTTCTTCTGCAGGAAAGTCATTTCACTCACTTGAAGCTGGTAATAATTTGTAAATATGTGGTAATACAGATCTTTAGTCTTCACTGACTCCAATTGTATTTGTTCATAGATCGTCTTCCATCCATCCATCCATCCATCCATCATCTTACGGTTATCCCGGTCCAGGTCTTGGGGGAAGCAGTATCAGTAGGGAAGTCCAGACTTTCCGGTCCCTGGCCACGAGACGTTCCCAGGCCAGCTGTGACACATAATCCCTCTATCTATCCCCAAAAGGGAGGGCGTGGCAAAAAAAGTGTGGCTACCACTGGATTAGGGTGAGTCCAGCCACCCTACAGAGGAAACTTATTTTTGTCCCTTGTATTCATGATCTTGTTCTTTCGGTCACAACGCAAAGCTCATGACCATAAGTGAGGGTGGGAACATAGACTGACTGGTAATTTGAAAGATTTGCCTTCTGGCTCAGCTTACTCTTCACCACGACGGTTCGGTAAAATTACTGCAGATGTTGAGCTGATCCGCCTGTCAACCTCACGCTTCAACCGTCCCTCACTGAACAATAATTGAAGTCCTCCACCTGGGACAAGACCTCACTTCCAACTCTAAGGATGCAATTCACCCTCAGATTTAGTGGTGCTGAGTTTATCCCAGAAGCATCAGCTGCAAACCACCCCAAAATGGACATTTTTATGGGTGTATTAATTTTTGCGGATTTTCGTCACTGACGGCTGGTCTGGAACCTAACAGTGTCAAACAAAACAAAACATCATTTTTTGATCCGTCGCTTTCAGTTTGTATTACCATGATTAGTCACTGGCAAGTAAAACAGGTTGACTTTAAATGGTGTTATTTTTTCACTGTACTGCTGTGTACACTACTTTGTATGTGTTTGTACATGTGCAGAGGGTGTGTGTGGGAAAGTATAATACAAGCATTTGACCGACGGCCGGGCATATGTGTCTATCTTTGCAGGTGATGATCTGATCTCAGGTGTGTTTATGTGTGATTGGGCTCGAGGAATTCCAGCTCTCCCTTCCTCCAATCTGTTCATCTTTCAGCACTCTTGTAGCAGGAGATGAAAGTTGGGAGCGGGTAATCACAGGGTTCGTTTTTCTTTTTTTTTTTTTTTTTTAACAGTCCTAATGTACTGGTATGTGGCTTGTCTATCAACACGAGGATTTTTCCCAAATAATGTTTGGAAATCGAGATTCTGCTGCTGCTGTTGAAGTTTTGCCATATAGATTTTTAAATATAAAATTTTGCAGTTGTTTGGTTGCTTTTGTTTAGTTGGAATAATTGATTGACAACTTAGTCATAGATTATGAGTGGTCTGGGGGGTGTAATCACTTTTTCACACAGGGCCGTGTGCTGTACGTTTGGGTTTTCCTTCTCGCTTAATAAAACTGCATGTTTGTGTTCAATTGTAGTTTTTGATGAGCCACAAGCGGGAAAAGAATCTTGAGGAGAAATATAACAATTAACCCCATTAACATTCAAATTAACAACATCACTTCTCAGACATCATGATGAGGCATTCATTTGTTTTACTGAAGAAATGCTTTGAGGATTACCAGCTTTCTAGAATGTAGTCGTTGCTCTAATTTACAGACTTATGAACTTCATTTTCCAGGTTTTTACACTCAACTTTGACTGCACTAATTGTTCAAGGCTCTCATGTAAACATAAATCCAGCCTGTCTGTCGACCAGACAGCTGTACATAACCACAGCAAAATTTGAGGTTTTTCTTTTCAAGCTCCATCCCAAACTCTGAATGAAGGATGCATTGGAGAAAGGTCTAATTTGGATATGAAACAGCCAGAGTAGATGATTCTCTGCATGAATGTATTCAAGGACAGCCTGCATCACAGTTTCTGGTTGATGCTAGAGATAACAACTAATGACAGGGTAAGTTGTGTCTGGGATCAATAGGATTACTCTAATTGACTAATTGTTCTAAATGCAGGGATAGACTGATGTGGATGTTAGAGCTGAACAGACCATGACCAAATGGATGATGGAGTTAAATACGTAGCACAGACCACATCTATGGTGGCAAATTGAATTTGGGCGAAGAGGAAAATAAAACAGCTCATAATCTATTTTAAAACATAAATAAATATGAGTGTGAGCTGTAGTCTTTTCAAACAGCGTCCAACGTTCAGACAGTGTTTATCATTTAGGCCTGCAATCTGATCTGTTGGTGGTGAGGTTATGGCAAGGAGATATTGAAGCAGTGTGTCTTTTATGTGTGTCTTTCTAATGGGCGGCGGGTGTAATTGCAGCAAATTCAGCACCTGCAGGCTTGATATGCACTCTAAAGAGAAGGGGTGGTCAGGGCTGTTTGATGGGAGGAGTTTCTCTAATGGAACCAATGCATTTTCACACTAAACTTCTGGTTCCGGCGTTCTTGGAAAACTACAGCTGACCGAATGGCTATCACTGGCCTGCTGCATTTTGCAAAACAGTAGAACATGCTAATGAATACAAGAGCTGAATAAATAAATCTACCTGTACAATAATAATGCCCATACCAGTCAACCGGGAAAACTGGGAAAATGCTGTATTTTGCTCTGCCTTTATTATTATTCCTCCAGAAACTAGTGGAAATTCTGGAGGAAAGATCATCATTTTCCTTATTTTGCTGAAAAATGTCCCTTATTGCTAATTTGAACACGTATGATGCTGCTCTGTTGTTTGCAGTGGTATCTTATCAAGCAACATGATCATGCAACAATATCCATAGTATCAGACCATTGCTAATTACAATGGTAGCACTGTTCTTGAATGTTGTAAAAACTGCAGGCTGACTGAAATAATGGCTCAAATATGGATTTACTGCCTGCACATTCCAACCTGTTATCAACTTTTGATGTGTAACATTTGGAATGGTACAAAAATAGTAGCACTAATGGTTACATTCCAAAGTCTCAGAAGGGGCTCACTTAGAAGCTAAAATGGAATACAGTCACACATAATGTCCACAATTCTAGCTGTTTTTAAGACACTGGTGGAAAAGGTCCATGAAGCAGTTGGATCAGTGCACACTCAAATGTTAACAAATTAGGTTTTCCAGTTTTTCCTAAAACAAAGCTCACATATGAGGTGAAAGACCACTGGATGACGGAACTAAAGTGTTTTTGCACAGTTTAATATCTGAGGAAAAATCTTTGTCATTTGTGCTCCAAGGCTTTTCTTACTATTCTTACTTTTCTTACTATTCATGTGATGTTCAGAGCACTTTTGCTGTTTCCTCCTCTAGGGCGAATAATAAAGATGAAGTGCAACCTTTTCTGACAGTACATTCCAACAGGACTTTCTACCTGTCGACAGTGGTAAACTACTGAGATAAAATTATTATTGTATCAATATTTGCAGTTCGATTTCCATTTGGATTTTTTTGCTCTTATGTGACCTGTATGTGGGTTTTTCATGTCAGTGTGAGGAGTACAATTCTGATTGTTGCAAATGTGACCCAGGGCTCTGTCGTATGTAGATATTAATCTATGGTTGGGGAGTTGGGGAAAGGTACTAGGCAAAAGTTGTTTTTGTTACGCGAAAATTATTTTAAAAATCGATGTCGCACCACTCCTGGCTCCCACATCCACCCATACGCTCTTCCAAACAGACTTCTCAAACTGCCAGGCCAAAAGTCTTGCCCTCCTTGTTAATTTATCTATGTACAATCATTTGGTTAGGAAAATGTTGATTCCGGTTGCAAAAAATTCCTAAAAATGTCACACATATCTGAAGTCGGCGTTTTGCGAGCATGCACGTGCATTTTTTGGGTGATGTGACCAACGATATATAAAGATCATATTTTAACAACAAATCCGAATTGGGCATGATAACCTGCAGTGTGAAAGTAGCCTTAAAGAGAAATTGGCTTCAGACTTTTCTGTCCTATAGAGAATCTTAGTCGATATATAGGATTTATAAATTAAGTATCTTCGTATTTAGAGCATAAAAAGTCTGTTTACAACCTCCTAAATACAATTTTTAACACTGTTAGAGCCCTCTAGACATGAAATAACACTTTATAGTAACCTTTACACTCGTATTACTTATGTTACCGGTATTACATAAGCCATTAAAGACATAAATAAGACTTGTGCTCGTGTGTGTCGACAGGAAGTGATGTCAGGGGTTCAGAGTTGAGTTTTAGCTTGGCATTGGTTATGGCCTTAACAGTAGTCGGGCTTTTTGTGAGATAAGTCACACTTGCAATAAAAGACTGCTGACGAGAAGACCGTCAAGTCTAATGCTTGTGCGTCTCACCGAACATTACAGTAACATTACTGACACCTAGTGACCACTGTGGAATATGACATACCATCTCATTGTTCTTGAATGTGTTTTCTGAATGTTTAATTTAGAATAAATACATACATTTTTAAATACATAAATTTTGCTTAAACATTCTTTTTTTTTTTTTTTTTTACAAATAGGCTTTATAAAAGGGAGGGATTATTGTACTGCCAAGAGATGCTAAAGTTGATAAGAAGTGATAACAACGGAGTATGCAAAAGGTCAACATACTGACTTTATCACTGCTGCCTTTGTCTTTGCTTTCTCAACTGAAAAAATGTTGTGTGTGAGTGCAAAGGCTACCAGTTAAATTTCCTCTGACCCAGCGTCTACTCCCACTGTGTCCCACAATGCAGTGCTGATATCAGGGGAAGTGTAGTGTGAAGTCATACTTGCTTCATTGTGTGGCAGAACCACAATGGCATGAAAGACATCTTGGGGGAGACGGCCAAGAAGAAAATGAAAGACCACTGAGGTACACAAGACCAAGTCATGTTCAACTAAAAAACTTTTTTATCCGTGCTATCATAACAACATCAATGTAACTTTAGTCGCATGGCGTGCTGATATATTCTCACTTTCTTATCATCTTTAATATATGACCTTTCTTTTGTTGAGTGCCACAGTATTTTAGTACAAACAACATTGTAGATATGGATGAAAACCTTCATTCATTCCTTCATTTTCTATACCGCTTATCCTCATTAGGGTCGCGGGGGATGCAAAACAGTAGCAGATATTGTATTTACAGTCTGCAGTGGCTGCATAACAATAAAATGCACACACTGAAAATAGCTTTAACAATTTTGCATTGACAATTTGTGGAAAATGCTTTTTACGAAAGTCAATGATTGAAAGCAGCACTCTTTTTTATACTGTAGTCAATAACCAGAAAATACATACACTTAGATGTTTACATAAGCTCATCATGGGCCGTAGTTACAGTAAATTCCTAATTTTCCCTGGGGTTGCACGCCAGCACTGCCTGCAAATGGCAAAAAAAATGCAATGACTATAGATGGCAATAAAACGTGTGATAAAAAACTGTATAAGATATAAAATATTTTATAAAGTATTAGATTGAGCTTCAATAACCTTCCCCCATCTCTCTTCACTATGCCTCCCACAAATTTAAAAGTAGACAATCTCACCACTAATGAATAATGTAAGATGAGCCAGGAACAGGTACAATAGGAGTCACAGTGTAGAAGTTATATACAGTACATGTTTCACAGCAACTATGGTGCAAAAAAGTGCAAAAAGTACAAATCTCAGTACAGAAAATCACAGTAGTACCCTCATTTCTAGATAATAGGCCTCTACTTTTTTACAAAATAATTTATGGCTAAAATAACTACAGCTTCAGAAAATAGTGAAGTGGAGTGACACTGGGAACATCAAATAGTAGTATTGCAAGGTTTATAGTGTGGCTCTTTTTAAAGTGTGTCAAAAAATTAAAAGGCTGGACTCCTCTGAGGTGAAGAGGCTGCTCAAGCTAAAGGGCAATCATGCGTCGAGATAAAAGTGACACCGAAAGTCTTTCTGTGTGCTAGATATCCATAATGCAATGTGGACACCCGCGGCCTGTGGACACTTGCATTTTACCTGTATTATTCATGAGCCATGAGTTGTTGTTTTTTATTTAAATAAATAACGTTTGTCCCGTCAACTCTCTGCTTTTCTTTTGATTACATCAGCAAATTAAGTCAAAATGGAGTCCAAGAAAGTTAACACTTAAGAAAAATGTAAAAAAAAACAAACTTGAATGTTTGTTTATCCCTTTATTTTATCCCTTTCTCACTATATCTCATGCAATGCTGTTAAGCAAATAATCAAGTTAAAACAAATTTAAACTGTGTTTTGACTAGCCGAACGCAACTGAGAGACATTGCATTCCAAATTAGCGTGATCAATTAGCACATTCCCACACAAAGGGACTCAAAACCCAATGGCATCAGGTTCAAAATGGTAGTTGACTTTTGAGTAAGCTGAGCAACCGAGTGAGCTACAATAAGACTGAGTCATTCTCATTCTTCTGACTGCATGACTGATCATGCCGTCGGTATTACTTCAAGTAGATTGCTTAAGAGGAAAAGGACTTTGACATCTTTCAAATGTTGACTCAAGTTGTCCGTGAATTTAATGCCCTTTGCTCACCAAAGCAAGAAAGAAAAATTGTGGATAACTGAAAGATAATAAATATGGGAAGATTTGGGCTTTCCGTAGAAGATAATACTTTAACAGTCAAAGTAACAAAGCGATGAAGTTGCTTATTTACACTAATAACTAGGGATGTGAAAAAATAGTAGATAAGACCAAAATGGCATCGTGTTTTTTTCCCCTATAATGAAAACCGATAATTAAAAAAAAAATGAAGCTGTATAGATCAGTGGCAATTTCTGGTCAATCAAGGAAGGGAATCTCATTTTTTTCTGGCCTACACTATAAATGTGTTTATTTATTTATATGTAATTCTACCCTTGGTTCCTAGTCAGTAGGGATCGGTAAAATCTCCGGATCAGTTTAGAACAACAGAATGAAAATGCTCCGGTTGCTGTTTAAACTTCAGGATTGCTGATTCGCTCATTTTACTGTCAATCAAAAAGAGATTCCTCCTCAGACAGATCTTCTAATCATCTGGTCTGCCCACTGCCCCATTGCTCCCCAAAGACGCCGAGTGTCCGATAGGCGTCATCCAATGACTGTCCAGTTTTGCGCAGTGGAACAACCCCCTTTACGCCTCCTCATCCAACACAGTAGACGCTCAGCATCCAGCTGTGAAAAAAGCGCTGTGGTACTGCAGGGATGAATGAGAAGGAAGTTGAGTCAGATAAGTAGCAAAAGATGACGGTATTCTAGCACATATGCCCAGGCATGACACTAGCGTTGGTTAACATACATTGCAAGACCGCCTCCTCTACGCTTTCCACAGGCTCTTGTGTCCCTGTCCGCACGTTCTTTGTCAGCGCAGCTAGCTCGCCTTGTCACCGTTAAAGTAGGTTTTACAAGTTACAATGGTCAAAAAATAAGGAAACTCAAGGGTATTGCATTTTTTTTCATATACTTGTAAATCGTAACTGCTATGGAAGACCTGCTACCATGCATTTACTTGCAAAGATTGATCATTATTAGACAAATGATCTTATGAGGAATTAGTTGCCGTTTTGCTTGATGGCAATTTTACAAGCATATGCGGGTTAGTCCCTTATAGGGTTAGTCCCTAATTTTGCGGTCTTATGGGGATAAAGCAATGTGTGGGTTAAAAAATGTGGGGTCTAATAAAAAAAATAAGCATCACCATTTGGTGCAGCTACCACAGTAGTGCATGATTTGCCTTTTTTATGTGTAGAAGGAGAAGAAGAGTTACACTAGGAGGTGTCCTAGCTTTTGGCACATGGCACACTGTACATTCATTTGCCAGCATGCATGCATGTCACATTTTCTGCCAAATTTTTTACCCCTGAATAAGCTTCTCCAGGTACGTATTTTGTTGGATTTTGCAGTTCAATTTCTGAAACCTAGATGAAGGTCCTGTTTTGAGGCACCAGCCGTGATTACATCCACAGTACATTCACAGTACTCTAATTGACTAAAAGGTTTGTACCAAGCCAAGGCGTTTGTTCACGTCGGCGGCCCTGTCCAAGTCTGGTGTCCTTGGTAACAAATGCCCAACCACCCCATCCAAGGTATCTCTTGCCTCAGGCCCAAAGTCGGCTGGGGTAGGCTCCAGCTATCTTTGCCCCTAATGAGGACAAGGGGTATAGGAAAGGGATGGATTGATGATGAAATGTTTTTGCCTGCTCCATAAATACTCCAGCTGTACAATGTGACCCATAGCGTTGGTAAAGTGACATGTGGTTCTTTAAGTTAGTTAGTGGTTTCACTTGGTATCCATCTTGCAACCTCTGTGTGAATCCAGCATATGGATACCACGGTTGAAGAAAAAATCGTCAGGATGACATCAGGGGACAAAGTGTACTCATAACAATGTCGGTTTCCATGTCAACCAGTGACTCCTTTGACCCTTTCCCTGCAAAGTTGGCCCTTCACCGCTGTCTATTACCAACATCATCATCACAAGCAAAGGAATGTTGACCTCCTTACTGATGGCAATCATTTCTCACTGCTTTCCTGATTTTTCTTTCCTGTCTGTCCTTCTTCATTTCTCTGCTCACCTCATTCGACTCTTTCCATTTCTGTCTGTTTCTCTTTCACTTCCTGCTGTATTCCCCGTGATGACTGTTTTTCTTGGCACACCGGTGGTTCGGTTCCAGTGACATTGCACATTTTCCCCTCTTTTTCGGTTTGTTTTTCTTGATGCGCTAATCCTGGCCCCTGGGTCTGTGTCCTTAGGTGTTTCTCTCCCGGAAAGTCACCCATGTTTCTTTTTCAAATATGTGAATAAGTGATTTGTCCTTTTCAACCTCTGGTAAATGGAAAAGTGTTTTTATAGACACATCCTTCTGATTAAGTCTGTGTGCTTGTGTGTATCAGTCCAGCATCTTTTGATTTGGACTGGCCGGGTTGCTAGTGTTCCATGGTGAGGAAGGCAAGTGTTATGTAATTAGACCACGTTCTACCAATGCTGCAGATGTGTGTGTTTTGGTGTGTGTACGTGTGCGTGGGTGGGTGTTACGGTTAGCTCGCAATCTCCAGGGCATCTGCTCTCCATTATGGTTTAATGGATGTCAGATAAGAACATGAAAAACGGATTTGGAGGGTTTGGGAGTCGCCTCAACCGACCCACTGGGGGAGCTAGAGACTCACTGGAGAGTTCCCTCTCCTCTCTTCTGACCCAGCATCCAAAAACAATGGTACATTTTTTTTGCAGATAATTTGAGGCGTTTTTTGCTTGTATGCCAGATGGGTGAGATTTATAATAAGCCACATACAATAGCAAAATCTTAGAATGTTTTCCTATTCAACTTTACTCTTACTTTGTGGAATGTATGAACCTAAATATACACTATTATATGAGATGTATGAATTCTGCTTTCCGTAATCTTTTCCTTTATGCTTTAGGCATATTTACTGGCCTATATGTGGACACACCATGCCGAAATGCACCAAAAAGCTACCCATGTTGTATACCTCTGACAGAAAAGACAAAAAAAGGCTGCTCTTTTCTCTTCTACCTTTTCACATTCCATTTTACCCAATGCTTTTTAACTTGCATTTATTCTATGTGGACTGGGGATCCTAATTAGGCCCGTCTGTATATATACCATTATGGAAACAGTACTGTGGTAATGTCCATGGTAGCAGCAGGTGATGACCACACGTGTTAAAATACACATTAAAATACAGTCATTTGCTTTTGCTGTAACAGTAATCATTCGTTTATCCCGGTTAACTGGTTCCAAAACCAACCCTGATAAGTAAATGTCGGCAAAGTAGTATTCCTTATTTATATTTTCATAGTTAAAGCATATAAAACTTCTTTACAACCTTGTGAATATAGTTTTTAAAGTTATTATAGCCTATTACACAAGAAACAACACCTCTATAGCCACCTTTAAACTGATATTACCCAAACTAGTCGACATAATCACAGAAAATAAGCCATAAGTAAAAGTTGTGCTTGGGTGTGTTCCGGTGCTGGTGGAGCTCAGTGGAGGGCGGAAAGGAAGTGACGTCAGGAGTTGGGTTTTATCTTGGCGTGTAGAGTAATCCGTGTTGGAGATGATTGTGTTTGTGTCTGTGTCATGGGGATGTGAACCCAAACACAGAAGGAGTACGCAAAAGGGCAAACTTCAGAACAGCAAGAAGTAAATGTCCAACCCATTACAAGAAGGCATAAGGGTGGGGCTTTTCCTGCAAGAATGATCCCTCCATGACAACTCCAGGAGGGCAGGTGTGTAACGAGGAGTCAAAAAGTCATTTACAGGAAAGGGATAAGCAATCCCACAACACAATCTGCCATCAGAAATGCCTCACTCGGCCTACATCTACTTTTGAACAGAAGTGAAACAAGACGAGAGCACCATGACAGCTTCTAGCCCACAGAGGAAAATACTTTGCTCTCCTCGTTTATCACAACTAAAGAGGCCCTGTCTGTGATTGTTACTGTACATTAGAGGCCTCGCCTTCGGTGACGCCCCCGGACCAGCAGCGAACAGTGAAAAGGACAAAACACCAGTGATTGATACGCACATAAAAATGTCCATTTTTGACACATGGCAATACCACCACCACCTGGGTGCTCATGCTAGTGCTCCATAGCTCAAGAAACCTGCACAATAAGGTGCATTGAAGGACCGCTGAACAAGGTGCAAAATCCCAATGCTTGACGAAAAAACATGAAGCATAAAGACGCATAAAGATAAACATGCAAAAGAAAACATTTGACCTGTATTGTCATGTATGTATAAATTAGTACCGACTCATGGTGACTTATGGACTTGGTAAAGTTGTGGGAATTTTTGTAAAAAACAGGAATCTGTATTTTTGCTGGGCCGTGAATGCTGAACTGCAAATGTGCGGGGATCCACCTTGTCTTTGTCACGTTATTGTGTTTGAATATCAGATATTTGGCTTACACATACTGTCCCCGAGCCTTCATTTCTGTGTCATTTACATTGAAAGACTAATCTGCGTGTCTAAGTCAATTCTTGTATTCAGACTGCAGGGGTATTCAACTCAAATCCAAAGTGGTCCTCCTAAGTTTTTCCTTGAGCTAAGATAAAAAAAGGAGGCGCCCCGTCAAGTTGTAATAGAATTAAATAATGTGTAGACTATATGTCCCGGACCGTATTGGACTGCTGATTTATTGTATGTGTCAAAACATGTCAGATAAGGTACGTCTGTCATGATTCGGCCTTCCTGGTCCGGTTACTGTGTAAGTGTCTTTATAGCGATTGTAACACTTGAAACCGGCCTGGATATGTGCAGCCACGGCAGTCTTACCTCTGTGTGTTCATGTGTCGCATTTGGAAGCAAGCCTAAGGTGCCGAGAGACGGGTAATCGTCAAGTCCAGACAGCAACCTGTTTGGCATACAGCCAAAGACACAAGTAATGTTCTGTCACCTTTTTGTGAAAACTCTCATATGTTTGATTGTACTGCTGCCAGCTCCCTCTATTAACCGCTTTCCCCTCGATTTGATGTACTGTAATAACTGACATGCACGCTACCTTAGTCTGTAAGCTTCACACTTCATGACACAACCTGGTTCTGACCTTTCCCTCACCCAGTGTCAGCTGGAATAGGTTCCAGCCCATTTTCTTTCCTGGAGAATGGTGTTCCTCACCCTATCTTTAAGGGCGAGCCCAGCCACCTTAGGGAGGAAACTCATTTTGCCCACTCGTACCCTCATTCTTATCATTTTGTTTCATTTTGTTTTGTTTTGTGTCTACCCGAAGCTCATGACCATTGTTGACGGGAGGAACGTAGACCAACCGAAATTGAGAGCTTTGCCTTTTGGCTTAGCTCCCTTTTCACCATGACGGATCTCGCATTCCATCCTTCCCCCGCTCAAGAACAAGATCCCAAAGAGGTTAAAGTGCTCCACTCGGGGCAGGATCTCATCCCCATTGTCCTTTAAATCAATAAAATGTTACATTTCCATCGTAAAAAACTTTACGATGCTGTGTCAATGCTCTCTACACAGGGTGCTCGAATGCTTGGATAATTTGGGACCTTTTATCATGAAAACACCAAAAGTGGGGCCAAATTGAAGTCTTCTCCTCTTTTGTACCGCAGTGACAAGTGCTGGCTGCCTTTGAGTGTGCCTACCACTCAATCAGCCTTATTATTTAGTGCCGGTGGTGTTCGCTCGATTTTCGATGGTGGTTTGAAGGGCAGAGCCTATGTGAATCTGAGGTAATGCATGAGATGAGGTAAACTTTCTGGAGTGTTTAGAAAGGACTACAGGGCACTTATGCAGGCTTTTATGGGATTGCCAAATGACTGGCTTAGTTAATAAATGAAGGCTTGTCGGGGTCTGTTTCAAGAAAACTAAGCAGAAAGCTGATGGCAGAGAAAGCAATCATGCAACAAATGCATGTAGATGTAAACACACTTGAGTTTTGTAGTTTCTATGGTGATGTAGAACCTGCAGCAACATTTCATATCACGGTCCACTGATAGGCATATTGGTAAATCCAAGAGCGGATCACTGGAAACTCTGCAGGCACGCTCAAGAGCACACACATCTGTTAAATATCATGGCCCCTATCCTACAGGGAACTATTGCTTAGATGTTGAAAAACAGACAGCAGTCACCATCTGAGAGGATGAAAAGCATCAGAGCATGTAAAGATGGGGAAAGTAGGGGAATGGGAAAAACACTACAGCTTTAGATCCTTGTTTTTTTTTTATTACTGTCAATTACTATTCTATTCCACAACTCAAGCAGACGCCACATTTCAATGACAACACTTGGAGTTCATTGATTTCAAGCTACAGGCTAATCATCTACTTTACTACTTGGTGAAAACTGCCATTATCTGCAGAAAAAAACTACCACTGACACATTATCGTTATGGATATCATACAGTTATTGTCAATGTCATATTATGCTGGTTGGTTGAACTGTGAGGATTAGTAGTGTGACCTCTCATCAAAGGTCCATCCTAAACATACATGGACTGGCCAAAGTCTGCCTCTTTCAACATTATCTAACATTATCTAACATTATCTAACATTATCTAACATTGCCTAACATTGGCTGACTTTGATTTTCTGCAAAGTCGCTTGCAAATGTTTATGTTCCCTGTTTTGGGTTTGTTTTCAGAGAGATAGCTGTTTGTTTCTCTCGCAAGACCTGGCAAGTTGCAACCCTGTAAAAATGAATGCAGACATGAATGGATTAACAGCCCAGTACATGCCGTATATGCAGCTGTACACGCTAATATTGTTACCGATTATGGTGATAAGCAGACGACAACAATGACTAGTAGGCTGTGCCAGGAGAAGGACTTCTACAAGCAACGTTGCGCTATCACATTGTAACATTGTACTACGTCTCTGTTTAAGTGTTAAAACAAAACCATTACCTGCCAGACATCTGCTACCCTCTATTCACTTTATGATGAGCATTTTGGCCTGGATGGCTACAGGGGAGCCGGATCTTGGTGACCCGGCTCATTTGGCTCAGTTTTATATTGATTAAGTTGTAAGAATATCTTGAAAATAATCACTGGGAGGAATGAACTTAGCTATCCCACCAATATGAGTTTGAATTATTCTGAACTATAACCTTATTTTGACATGTGTGGATAAAACGTTGAAAGTCTGATCTGGATTCATTGAAAATATTCCACAGGGTTGTGCCACATCACTTCGCTTTGACGGTGGCAACCTTTTGCTTTGTTTCATTGCAATTACCGGATGGATCAAGCTGGCGACAAAAAGCAAAGGCAATAGAAGGACCCGCCCACACCCTTTGCTGCCAGGGTGACTAGTCCATACCTGATCACATTATTCCAGCTTGCAGTGGCTATGTAGTAGTTCAAATGCAGCTCTTAGCGCGGGTGACTGGAGAAAATGTCACAGACATGAAGCACCTTCACTGTCACGCCGCCATGCACGCAAACGTCTTACACGATGGAGTCCGTATGGAAGTTAATGAGAGAAGCGGCTAACAGGCTGGATGGGACTAGTCACTGGTCAATTACCTTTTCTTTTTGTCGCCAGCTTGAGCTATCCAGTAAATGCAATGGAAAAAAACCCAGAGAAAACAGGAAAATATGACAATACAGAAAAAGCAGTGACAAAATGGGAAACAAATATGACTACATCTGTATATATTTTAAAAAATGATTGATTCCCTTTATATTTCCGCATGTATTTCCTTTGAATTTTGGCATTTTTTGTGATACCATAAAACAGAGCCAGTTTCCAATTGTGTAATCTAGCGATGTTAATCCGATCTTTAAAAAGCCAAACATGATATAATGAAGGTGCTTAAAAGCTGATTCATGCAATAATTTGTTGTTTTTAGCGCATGTAAAGTGTGTGTGCGTATGTAGTGCTTGTATTGAGTGAGTGCATGAAGAGTCCAATTGATTGGTTGCAGAAGTGCAGCAGAAGAAAACCTTGTCAAGAAAATGACTTTAAAATCCTGGGAGGACACTTTTATCTATGTACCAAATTCTCACTGGAAAAGTGGACATCTGGTCCCCCGATTGGACACACACACACTTACTCTCACTTCCTGACTCTCATCTGGTCTAGATTACACAACTTACTCTTAATGCAAACAAACTATTAAACTTTTTTAGGGGGAGTTTTATCACTGTTACTTCTCCAGCAGATGCCTCCAACACACACAGTTGGTGATACCTTGGAGCAGTTAACAGATTGGCTTTGGTGATTTATGGCCTCAGGATGTGGAAGGTTAGAACCAAGTGGATAAACATTCCCTGTAATCGAGTTTTGACTGATGAAAGCATAATTGCTTTAAAAAATATAAATATATGCCTTAGAGGATAGATATGTTTTTGTACAAAGGCATTATTGGGCTGCATGGAAGACCACAGTGAAGCCCATTGCACATTATCTACTTTTTTATGTACTGCATTATGCATATATTAAAGTACCTGCAAACTGTACCTTTAATAACAACAACAAAGTATATCAACAGTTTCAATGCCTAATGCACTTTTATTACCGTTCACATAAATGTACACGTAATAGAAACTGGCTTTGGGATAAAAGTCAATTAAATTACCTTTTAATGACTTACCCTCTTAGCATGACTAGCTATGAATACCCTATGAACTTGTTAAATACAAGCGTATTCATCAGTCAACACTTGGCTTTCTTGGAGTTATGCCGTGTTTCCATCTGTTCCATCTGTGTTAGTTCAGGTGGTCCTGAAAATACAGTTGGTGTCAAGACAAGGGTCAGACAATTTAGGTTGTACTTTGGCTAAGCAATGCATAATCTTTTCCGGAGATAATGATCAAAATAGCAGGCAAGTGAAGACTTGTGGCTTGTTCTTTGGTAATTAACACCAATGAATTCTAAGAGACTTAACTGTTTATTTATTTGCATTTGAAATGTTTTTATTCCTAAGGCATTAGGTGAAGTTAAGCTCCTGCTACAGGTCTGTTCGTATGGCAGGAATTTAGAAATTAGGGCTGACTGAGGATTTTCATAGTCGAATCTAGTTTGTTTGATTTTGTCCGTGGTTGACTAATCGTTGATCGTCGAACGATTCCGGCTTCTATGTGTTGACATGTCAATCTAATCTGCCCGGGGCCTTTGCAATCAGTAGTGCTGGCCCATGTCAACTTTCTTTGCCTTAGTTTGGGTTAGTGAGGTGAGAAACACAACTGAATGCAACAAATAACTCATGGCAAAACAGGAAGATGTGTTTAGCAATGCGTTCTCTCTGTAATGCCACGTCTTTTTTGTGTATTATGGATGGTTTGTATAATTGTGATGTGAGAGCATCCTCACGCCACGCTTTTACTGCTTCAGCAAAATGGTGCTCTGTAAGTTGACCTAATTCACAAAAAAACAAATGAAGCTGTCTTAAAGCTAGATTCAAATATCCGGATTGCGATTTCTCCTGGACCGTCGGGCCCCGGGTCGGGTGGCTGGGCTCGCTGGGTGTGTGGTGGGGCGGCACTCCTGGGCCCTGGGTTCCGGAGGCTACCTCTACCCGGATGTGGGAGTGGGGGCGTATCTGACCCCCGGGGGCATCTGGGTTGGCCCGGACTCGCTGCTGCGGGGGTGGATGGGTGCGCGTCCCAGTGCCGGATTGGTGGCTGGGAGGACCGGGGTTGGGTGAGCGTGAAGGGGGTTGTGCGGGTGTGGGTTTGTGTGCGCGAGTGCAGGTGTGCGTCAGTGTGTTTGTGTGTATGTTGTATGTCGTATGTTGGGTGCAGGGGATGCAACAGGGGTGTGGGCACTGGGAGCAGTGGTGGGCGGTGGGGTGTGTGATTGTGCCTGGAAGGTTGCTGCCTCTCCGTGTGGTGGGGTGTGTTGCCCGGGTTCCTCTCAGATACGGGATGGGGATGGCGGTGCTGGTGGTTGGGGGTGTGGGCCGCCGGAATCTCCTACAGTGGGGCGCATGGTGGCTAGTGTGTGACATCTGGGTGAGGCTGCTCCCGGACTGCGCTCGCTGGACGTTCGGGGCCTATTGATGACCTCGCCTCGTGCCGGCCCCTGCCCGGGAAACAGGGGTGTCTACTGCCCAATGGCTCGCCCTCTGGGAAGGAAAAAAATATATAATTTCCCTTCCCTCCCAGGCTTACTATCCCTCGCGCCCTCGCCCCCCCACTCTCTGCAAACAAACACATAGGATCTTGGGGATCTTGGGGGTGTGCCAGAGGGGGTCACAAACATGACCTCCTTCTGTGATGCCCTGGGGGCCGCAAACTCCCCATTTTTAATTACACTTATTCACTATACATAGACTCACAGACACCTCACGTTCATTTTTGGGGTGGCGGGACTACCACCCATATTTTTGGACTAACAATAGATCAAAATCAGTCACAAAAGAGCATGATTTAATAATTAATACATTTCTGATTGTGAATCCCTGAAATTTGAAGCAGGACGTGGTGGTTGAATGCAGACCTAAGCATGTTTTTTCACAATGGCAGGAACATAGAAAAGTGGGTTTTTCCACAACTCTAAATTTGTAATCTGTAAATTTGTAGATGCTATGTATAGGTTCTGCAGTATTTTTATATTTATGAAACACACGGCCAGTGTTGATTTACTGTATGTCTCATGCGTGTGTATGTTAGTGTAGCAAATGGACATGTATCGACTGTGCAGTTCCCACGTGAAGAGGAGTAGGCGTCATGGAGGGTCGGCATTGATGGAGGCGGTGAGGGGCTTTTGGTGCATGATGAGGTGAAATAAGAAACAGCTGGTTTCTCTGAGTTACTGGCTTCTTGTCAAACAGGATGAGGAGAGGAGGTTGTGTCACTGAATGAAATGTTGTACAGCCTGAATGGATTGCAGTGTGTTTGCATGATGGTTTAATAATGGAGTGTGTGTCATACCATAATCAACTTTCAGTACTTCAGTACAAAACACCTAAAATATTAAACCTGATAATTGCCATGTGGCACCGTAACTCATTCAACTGCAAATTTGTGCACATGAATGAGCAGAAAGCCTACTTTACCATTAGTATTTATACTATTTCTGCTGATAAAAAAGGAAAAAATATTTTCCAGAAGATCCATCCATCCATTTTCTTTGCCACTTGTCCCCACTAGGGTCACGGGGCTATTTCAGAAGAATTTATTTAAAAATTAGTCATATTGGTATACACAGCATACCAAACTGCCTTGCTACTTTGCACTCTTTCACGGCTCAGTCACTTCACAAAATTATATTAATTAATAAATCATACCATTTTGTGGTTGAATACGGTCTATTATTAGTAAAAAACAAACAAAAAGGCCTATTTATGTAAATGTTATGTATTTTTTGCCTAAATTAAGCATTTACAAGCATAAAAATTGCTAAATGAACCAAAATACAAATATAAAGCATTTAGAAGACGCATTTAAAGATGCCATGTTGATATGTAGTAATTTACACTTGTCACTAGGTGTCAGTAATGTTACGGTAATGTTTGGTGTAACACACAAGCACCACATTTGATGGCTGGAACAACGGGCTTTTCTAATGCAGGTTTGAATGTCTCACTACAGGCACAATAATCCCTGAGCTACTGTTGTAACTCACACCAAGCTAAAACTCAACTCTGAACCTCTGACATCACTTCCTGTCCTCCCCCTCCCCCCTTAGCACCGGAGCACATTTACAGCAGCACACATGATCGCGAGTCTTATTTATGTCTTAAATGGCACACATGTGACGTGCTAATTGCTCAGCCGTTGAATGGCTGCAGACCGGCAGCAGAAGTTTATTTTTTGGCTGTATTTCCCGTTACATTCTTTGACTTAAAACTGCCGTTTTAAGATGAAGAATAAGAAGACAGTTAGACAATGCAAATTCATTCTAAGGCCTTTTGCCTCTGCCCATGTACAACATTAATAAGGTACGTGTTTGTTTTTAGGTGATGGACTGGACAATATTTATCAACTTTTTTCTTTTATTCTGTTTTGTTCCCATAATATTTTGACTTTATTTATGTAATATTATGACTTTTCCCTGCCTAATTTTCCAGAAATGTCACATTTATTCAGTTTTGTTTGTCATAATGTCACGACAGAAAGCATAATTTCTTTAATAGTTCAAATGACTGAAAATGACTGAAAATACTTTTCCCTTACAAGTATAATATGATAATATGAGGTTTTTTTCAAAAATTAAGACTTTTTCTTATTACAATACAACATTTTTGCCTTGTGCAATCTTTATGGATCAGAAAAACTTCTGAGTCGTACACTTTTGTCTTCACAATTTGTTTTTCCTTGGAAAAAGTGATTTGCCAACTCCTCAGTAAGTAAAGTAACTACTGGCCGTCAGCTTAATTATATTTAGAAATACAAATAAACTTATAAAAATAAAATAATTGTAATATTTTAGCCTGGCCACCTAAGACCGGTGTCAGAGTTTGGTCCGCATTGCCGGCAATAGGTCGGAACCGTTTCCAGTGAGGGTTGGACTCCGTCAGGGCTGCCCTTTGTCACCAATTCTGTTCACTACTTTCATGGACAGAATTTCTAGGCGCAGCCGGGGCGTGGAGGGGTTTCAGTTTGGTGGCCACAAGATTCGATCTCTGCGTTTTGCAGATGACGTGGTCCCGCTGGCTTCATTGAGCCGTGACCTTCAACTCTCACTGGATCGGTTCGCAGCTGAGTGTGAAGCAGCTGGGATGAGAATCAACACCTCTGAATCCGAGTCCATGGTTCTGGCCCAGAAAAGGGTGGAGCGCCATCTCCAGGTCGGGATGAGGTCCTGCCTCAAATTGAGAAGTTTAAATACCTCAGGGTCTTGTTCACGAGTGAGGGAAGGATGGAACGTGAGATGTACAGGCGGATTGGTGCAGCGTCTGCAGTGATGCGGAATCTGCACCGGTCTGTCGTGGTGAAGAGAGAGCTGAACCGAAAGGCAAAGCTCTCAATTTACCGGTCAATCTACGTTCCTACCCTCACCTATGGTCATGAGCTTTGGGTAGTGACCGAAAGGACGAGATCGCGGGTACAAGCGGCCGAAATGACTTTTCTCCGCAGGGTGGCTGGGCTCTCCCTTAGAGATAGGGTGAGAAGCACTGTCATCCGGGAGAGACTCGGAGTAGAACCGCTGCTCCTCCGCATTGAGAGGAGCCAGATGAGGTGGCTCGGGCATCTGGTTAGGATGTCTCCCGGACCCCTCCCTGGGGAGGTGTTTAGGGCACGTCCAACCAGTAGGAGGCCTCGGGGAAGACCCAGGACAAGCTGGAGAGACTATGTCTTTCAGCCTGCCTGGGAGTGCCTCGGTATCCGCCGGGAAGAGCTGGACAAAGTGGCCGAGGAGAGGAACGTCTGGGCTTCCCTGCTTAGGCTGCTGCCCCCGCGACCCCCCCTCGGATAAGAAAATGGATGGATGGATGCCTCTCAAAGTCTTGAGAGCGTAATAATAATTTCCAGAATCACCCCCTACCTACACCTCTTATGTTGAACTGCTTTTTTCATTCACACAACATTCTCCCATAACACATTCTGACACACTGACAGGTAAGTGACCGGGTCCGAATGAGGCTTGAGTGTAATGAGTCGTAATTTAATGAAGGTCAAGAAACATTTATGCTTTAGATCCCGCTCTGTAAAACAGGGCGAGATCCACCCTGGCGGCAACGCGTCTTGCGTATGCATGATGCATTGATCCTAGGAGCTCCACTATGTTCTCAGTGTGCCGCAGGAGCTGACAGTGCACTGACTGGTTGTGACTGCTTTGGGGCCGGGCAGATGTCTCAGCAGCAAACGCTGCTGACCCGTGAAAACAGAAACTGCTGATCAATAAATGCTTTTACTTTAAGTTTGCAAATACCAGAAAACTTGTTGCCAAGAGGGTTTGGAAGAGGGTCGGACGTTGGCAAGACTGGTGATATTAGATGGTAATTTATCCACTTTGTTCCTCGTTTATAAATATTTTTAATTGTCTTCTGCATATAAAACTTTAACAACTATTTTTTGTTAATATTGTTGGGTGTGAATGAAAAAATGAATCAGACTAACAACAATTTTTGCATGTTCCCGTTTTCATTTGATCTTTTGGAGCAAATGAATAAAAACTGAGGTAGCACTGGAAAGTAAAAAACATTTAAAAAAAATGCTTCTATCATCTTTTTTCTGGAAAACAAAGTCTGGGCCCGCACAGGCAGTATTCATGTTGTGTGTTTCGTTCAGCATTTGAATAATAGCAGTGCAACTGCTGTGTTTATTGTTATTATTCTGTGCATTTCCTCACATTCTGGCTGCCTTAACTCACATGAAAACTGAAAACTTACCAAAGTAAATTTAACATGAACTCCCAAAACTCACTTAGGAGCACCTCCTATAATTATTTTTAAAAACAACCCCTGCCACCAGTTTCATCCATGGTTGCCAAATTTGGTGGAGACGGCCTCCAGGCAAATGAGCCTGAATCAAACTGATGGATAGCAGACAAACTTTGATGGGCAATCTGATGAGTGGCCACAAAAGTGTAAACATGAATGACTCAACTCAAAAAGCTCAGTGCCACCTTACACAGCAGCAACAGGACATTTTTAAAAGTTTACCGGTACTTAAAGTTACATTGGTTGGTTCAACACTGCTTGGAGCTTTAATTTGATGTTGTGCTTTCTTTGTTTTATACATTGGTAAACAACCATTGCATTAGAATACTACAATACCTGCCTAAATTGTAATAAAGCATTCAATAACAAAAATGTCTGAACCAAATGCAGGTTTATCACATATGCTCATTTTGGCCGCTTTTTATTTTGAGCTTTATGGTATCTATCTGTATCTTTGTTACAAAATCTACAGTATGTGTGGGAGTGTCTGCGGGACTTGATAAACAGGTAACTGTGTGTTAGTGCAGTTTGTGGACTGCAACAGCACTAGAGGATGGAAGGGTCTGTGTTTGTGCTCCTAGTTCTTGTTCTGAAGTCCCTTTGTAAAGGACAGACAGTGTCAGATTCTTGTCCCATCAAACCATGCCCTGAATTCTCTTTGCTTGAGACAAACCATGTAAGTTGCCTGCAGAATTTGGAACAGTGCACATCAGAGAAGATGATTCGAAAATTCATGGATCTGCTGTGTTTTGTCCGCAGGATTTTGAGACACGTTTATATAATGACACGCTTTGGATTACCACTAAAACTGAATCAGTCGACGTGAGGGCTGCACATTCGAGGTTGGAGGATTTCTGCAAGAGACAGAGGCTAGCAGGTGGGTATACAAATGTGTGTGTGACAATTAAGTCCCAGAAACAGAAATAAAACAAATTTTTTCAATGATTTTAAATACAGTTCAAGAGCTGTAAAAAATGTCCCTGTTATGATGTGGAGTTGTGTGCAAACAGGTTATACAAAACCTGATCACAGCCTGATCAGAGCCATCGAAGCTGACAGGTTCGGGTTCTTGTCCTGGTTCGTTCCCAATGGCACGGCAATGGCTGATATCAGTGACCCTTATGTGACGTTGCAAACAAGACCTGGTGTGACTGTTTGTCAGGTAAGAAGCAACGTCTGTTAGATATAGTTATGAAATCTTTTTTTTTTTTAGATCCAGTCTATGAGCTCGGTGCATTTTCATTTTATATATGACAAGAGGCAAACAGAGACATTGTTCTCACTCACACAAGCTTAACTCTCACTTCAACACAAACTTGACTTTCACTTTCTAGAGGGGCACAACAACTGACATATAGACTCTGTGTACCGTCATTCTGGGTTCTTCGTCCATCTTCCTTGCTGATGCTAAAAGCCCAGCACGGTAACCAAATATATCGCTCTTACTTTTTAGAACAATTTGAAAACCTCTTCAGTTGTCTGACGTGGTTCAAAGAACCATGAAGATAGACTAAGGAAAGGAAATTGGCTTTAAAAGCCACATTATGAGTTTATCACCTACAGCTGTCAAGTATGCATGAGTGATTTGTACGATATATATTTAAATATAAATAGTTTATGATC
This sequence comes from Oostethus manadensis, assembly GCA_024372805.1. Taxonomy (NCBI): domain Eukaryota; kingdom Metazoa; phylum Chordata; class Actinopteri; order Syngnathiformes; family Syngnathidae; genus Oostethus; species Oostethus manadensis. The sequence goes on from QODF01000040.1 coordinate 5,769,428, forward strand.
AACTTTCACAGTGTAATGCATATTACAGTCAGAATTGAGAGGATAACGGAGGAAAAAAAGATGTAAAAACACATCACAAGCAGCCACTTACACAAAGTCAAACAATGAATGTTAACTGGGAGTAAGTGTTCATTCTGAAACTGACAACTGATTGTTATATTCCTTGTTTTTTCACATGCTATAAAGAAAATATGGCGGAATGCCAAGCCGAATTGCTGGCAGAGACAACACAGAGAAGCTGCGTTTGGCTTTGACTCGGGCTAAGAAGACATTCAATGCAAATACTTTCTTCGGGGCTGGCTATGAGCCCATCTTCAATTTGATTCACCACAATGAAATCTGGATCTCTGCTGTGTGAAGGACATACACCGACTCCAACTGTGCATCATGTGAAGGTACTACAAATATTCTCTGAATTAAGGTCTTGATCTATAGCAGTGATTTTCAAACTGGGGGACACGCCCCTTTTAGGGCTGCAATATACATTATCTCCAAAAAGGGGACACGGCAAAAAAAAAATTTGGGAACCACTGGCCTATTGTATTTTACTTTCCAAAAACTGCAGTTATACACCATATTAGAATGCAGAAAGACAAGACCACTAAGGAAGTACTAGAAAGTAAAAGGGAATAGATAAACGTAATATAATGACACAGAAACTCTCATGTGACAAACTGATTGTATTTACACAGGGATGGAATAGTGATTAACGTTAGTCATTAAGGCTGTATTTGTACAATGATTGTATGCAATAAATCTTAATTAGCTAACTATGTGTGGAACACTTTGTATTGTGAAATTAACAAACAAAAAGTTTGTTTCTTCCTGTTCTGTGCATGTCTTCAGAACCAAATATTTGTTGTGGATTATCAACAGGCTCTTATGGTGGGCATGTGGCTCAGAAATGGGAACCATGTCCTGTTTAACCTGTTTGCTCAAAAACACAGACACGTCAATTGACACAAAAATAAAGACGTTCTGTGCTGCTGAAAATAGATAAATCATGGGAAATGAAAATATGAATTAAAGTCAGAACAATTTTCCCCATAAGATATAACGTAAATGCCATTAATTGGTTCCAGTGCCCTCAAAAACTACACCAAATTTTTTTGTTTATACATTTTTGAAAAGGAATGATGTGTCTACAGTGAATAATGTATAAGAAAATATATTAAAACAGAATAAAAGAAAGTGTAAAGAAATAAACATGTTTTCTTAAGTGTGTACTTTACATTGAAGAGCAGACGGAGATGTTGGCGGAGGTGTAAGAGAGTGATGAAGGTCCGAGGGAGATTTGGTATTCGCACTAATGTACACTACACTGCATTATTCCATCCATCCATTTTCTATGCTGCTTATCCTCATTAGGGTCGTAAAAAAAAAAAAAAGTACGGCGCCATTGTTATTTCCGTGTGGGCAGATTTAGCGCATGCGTTTCTGTAAAGGGGTGGAGCTATGACGCAAGCGTTTTCATAGATGCTGGGGGCAGCCCATAACTATGGAGCTGTGTAAACGGGGTCTTCAAATTTTTCCACTCTGCGACCGGGTTTCAAAAGTGTTCGTCAACAGACCCTGAAAACGCCGGCTTCGACTGGATGTTGTGCGGGTTTGATAAAGCATTTGTGCGTTTAGACCTCAGATCGTCTTTGTCTGGATGGGGCTTTAATCGATGTTTGTACGCTCGTGAGTCACATCAAAGCTCGTATACCAAAGCAAAACTTTGCCCGAGTAAGGACTCGTACGTTGGAAAACTTGTAGGTTAATGTGCTCGTAAGTCATGGTATTATTGACTATGTTTCGCGGTCAGGAAGTTGCGTAACCAACGTTTTACAGCAATGTCCCAACTTTCTGAAATGTGTATGCCTGTGAGAAAACTCTGTAGAAGTGATGTATTTTGGTGGCAGTGACAACAATGAAACCATCTAGGCAACAGTTTTCAAAAGTGACTATCGACAAATCTAGTGACTTTTTCTCGCCTTTTTGGAGCGTTTTTAGGTATTAGGGGAAGTAAAAGTGCAAGCTTGTAATAATCTCCAGTTTTTGTTCTTGGGGTGCTGCTGAGAGGTTTGCCTCACCCCAAAATAGTCACTGGGCATCAGCTCCTGCAGTACTCTGAGAGCATAGTGGAGCACTACGCATCAATGAATCACGTGTGTGCAAGGTGTGGTTCTCGCCGTTTTACAGAGCGGGATCTAAAACGTAAATGTTTCTTAATCTTCATTAAATTACTACTCATTACACTCAAGTCTCATTTGGACTCGCTCACTTGCTTCTCAGTGTGTCAGAATGTGTGATGGAAGTAGTCCTAACTGCATAATAAAAGGTTTAGGCTGGATATAATTGTTACGCTGTCTAGTCTTGGAGAGGCGCTGTCCAAGATAAAATATTTAAATTACTACATTTTTATAAAGTGACGACCAGTTTGAAATTAACATACCTGGAATCAACTTTATTTGTATTGTAAACATAATTTGGTGTTTTTACTCACTTTTTTTGTCTCTGCTACAAGGTTTTGATTTTTTCCCACAGCATCTCTTACAACCTCATATGCAAATAATATGCAAAGTAGTTGATTACATCATACAGCGACTTCTAGGACAGCCAATCTTTACTTTTCTTACTGAAGCGTTGGAAAAACTGGATCTTTTTAAGGTGCACACACTGTATATACATATCGGTACCAACATCCATTCTATAAGTCCCTATTGTTACAAGGACCGGCATGGTGGTGTAAGAGTCGAGCTTGCCAAGTCATGCAGACACAAATTGAATGTTTCTGCTGTACAGAGTGGAACACTGTTACCACCAATGGAAAGGGCAGGGTTCTGGCAGGAGGACACTGCTCCAAGTGACTCCATCACAACCAACAAAGAATTGCTAGTGCTACCAAACTTTGCAGTGGTGGAAACGTTTTTTTCTCTCAACTGGTCTAGGAACACCTTGGAATCCACATGCACAGCTGAACGAAGTACACAGAACAGATAAGTCTGGGCTTCCCTGCTTAGCCTGATGCTCCCGCGACCCAACCTTAGATAAAAGGAAGAAAATCGATGTATGGATGGACGGGTCTTAGAGAAACAGGAGTGAGACAAAAATGTTTTCAGTAAATAATTCATGGCAAACAAGCATTAAAGTCAAATAGGCTTTTCATCAGCTTATCAAAAGTCAAAGACCATAGTCTTTAAAAACTAAAGGTTTTGCATAAATGTGGATTCAATGCCATTTTTCACACTGTCATGATTTTTTGATGGCAAAGGCAGTCAGATTGATGAGCGGCATGAGCAAGGCTTCTTGCAGCTCGCAATAGCTGCAGTTTGTTTGCAGTAAAACAGTTATTTGAAATTTCTTTAAATATCCTGAGTGTTATGGAACCTAAAAGTTAAGTGGTAGACCCCAAAAAATGTCAAATGTCAAAATCGCGCTGAGCCAGTGGATCCCATTGATTGTCTAACAAGAGATGGGTCGATTCTCGAGCCAAATGAAAGTTGTTACTGGTCCCGAGTGCAGTCCAATAAGACACCATATCTGACAGAAGGGTGGATTTACAAAAATATTCCCAAAGGCTTCGTCTTCTCCAACACCACAAAATAGCCCATTTGGATTTTGCACAAAAGTTCTATTCTTTGATGAGGAAAAATGCAACCTTGATGATCCTGATGGCTTCTAACGATACTTGCATGACAAGGAGATCCCACCTGAGATGTGGAGGCTTCGCCATCATGATCTGGGCTACTTTTTCCTTGAATTGAACAACGGAGCTTCAGGTTGTGCGGGGGTGTAAACAGCAGCTGGAAATGTGGAGATGTTGATGGAGGCATTCTTCATGATTGAAAGCCTGCGTCTGTGTGGTATTGATTGGCTTTTTGGCGTAAGGACAACGCTGCAGTTCACAATGCCTGGCTGACAAAGGACTTTCTCTTTTGGACAACACTGATCTAAATTCAGTTGAGAACATTTGGGGATGGATGACCCCGGAAATTTACAAAAATAGACCATTTTTTAGGTGCTTTTTATTTTTGGCTTTTTAGATTTATGGTCTTTTAATCAGCCCATTTTCAGTCTAATGGTTGTTTGCAATAAATTGCTTATTTTTTGTCTCACTCCCATTTCTTTTTTTTGCATTTTGAAACTCAACTTAGAACCTCCTTAAGATCCATCCATCCATTTTCTATACCGCTTATCCTCATTAGGGTTGCAGGTATGCTGGAGCCTATCCCAGCTGACTTTGGGCGGGAGGCGGGGTACACCCTGGACTGGTCGCCAGTCGATCACAGGGCAGATAAACAACCACTCACACTCACATTCATACCGATGGACAATTTAGAGTCGGCAATTAACCTAACATGCATGTTTTTGGAATGTGGGAGGAAACCGGAATACCTGGAGAAAACCCACCCACGCACGGGGAGAACTTGCAAATTCCACACAGAGATGCCCAACGAAGGTTCCAACCCTGAACCTCCTGACTGAGAGGCCAACATGCAACCCAATCAGCCACTGTGCGGCCCCTCTCCTTAAGATCCAACAGCGCTAAATGCAGTCTTTCAAGTGGTCTTGGAGGAATGTTTATACAGTGTAGAAAATAGGAAATAATAGCTTTTCACCGACCTGGGCAGTTTTTTCATCAACCGGTGACATTTTTCATTTTGTTCAGCGGCCCCTGAACACACCATACTGTAGATGCGTGCTGAGAGGTAAAAGTTTGTTGTGGATCATCTTAAATTATGATTCATCAGTGGTGAATACCTATGCATTTTATACATTAGATGCATTTAATTGTGTGTGAGGCATATTTAAGGGTTAAAAGTCAGCACCGGTAACTAAAGAGAGAAGGTTCTGCAGCTGAACAGTCAATTTTATTGAAAATGTTTATCCGAAATCAGAAGAGAACGTCGACCTCAAGCTAGTGGGAGGCTTTGGAGGGGTTGGGAGCGAGCCCTGTGTCAAAAAGACATTTTATGGGCAAATACATTTTATGGCCTTTTGCTGAGGAAGATGCCTATTAAAAACATTTTAATGAAGCAAAATATAAAACCAAATCAGCAGTTGAGAATGAGTCCTAATACTATATCATAGAACATTTTTGAAGAGATGTGATGACACTGACCATAATTGACATTCAAATGACGTAATGATGTGATGACAGTAGCACGAACATAGACATTGTTTGAGTAAAGGAGGTGTTATGTCTTTGAAAATTAACTTGCGTTGCAAAAGGTTAGCATGCAGAAAATAACAACTTTGTTGTAAAATCAATTATCCACACTCTCTCACATGCTTGAGCATTTCACTTGGAGTCAACCCCTTAGACACATTCACTGCCCTTGCACAAGAGTGGGGTGGTCGGTTAGAGTACCAAGTGGATGAAATGTGTTTGACCAGTTGGGTGACTTGAAACCAGGCAGAGCTGCCTTGTGTTTTCCCCTGTGCTGTGTCAAAGAACAGCCAATGACCTTTCCACCGCCAAGCCTGGCACCAGACTACTACTGGCCCAAGATTGGCCTTCACACTGGAGGCATGAATCCCAGCCCGCTGCACTTAAATGTAATCTTGGTAAAATTATTGGGAATTCAATAAAAATAACAGCCACAGATTCTTTCATGACAATTACAGGGTTGAGTGTGGGGCAGATTTAAGAGGAATGAGGGATCGTAAAGTGTAAGGTCTTAAGAAATGATGGGTGAACCTCAAGTTAGGACCACAAAGTTACCACTAATGGACTGAACTGACACTGTCATGTGATTTCTGAAAGGTCAAGGGTCAACCTCAAAATTGTTCTCTGAATCCAAGAATCTTGCAGTGTAATCATTTATTTAATTCCGTATTGTGGCTTTCACTCTGAGATTCATGGTCCCTGAAGGAAAGCACTGTTCTTTTCTATTTTATAGGATGGATGGAGCATTATTTCCAATAAATGGTGGCATCTACAGACTTCACTGTCAAAATGCAAACATGCAATCAATAGCGCAGTAAATATAGGAGGTTCTTGCTTGCTTGGTGTCTTGGAATTAGGGCATTCTCTTACTATTAATACTCAGACGTCACAGACGCCAAAAACAAGACAAAATTCTATTTGTTGGTATTACTAGAAGTGGGGATAGTCAACGATGTCTTGGCCACACCCATCACGGTGCGCTTCGGTTTCCCGAATTACCAAATTGGCTGCACACTGTGTTACGCGGGATGAAATGAGGCTTTGCCAAGCTGCGCAACCCACGAAATTAGAGCCCCATGTCTCCGAGCTGCTGGTGGGTCTGCCTGTCACGTCCATGTGTGTGTCCTGAGTCAGGGCCTCGGTTCCCAGACTCAATAATTCACCCTTGCGTACCTCACAGCTGTGGGTAGTGAAACCTCCTTAATGGCCCCTGAACTAATCCTACTGCATTGGATCTGATCTCTGGAGAGACATGAAGTACATCTCACCACCCTGCCTTGTGTGAAGTTATTAAAAGAAAAACATGAATGTTGGCATGTAAAATGGAAGGTACATGACTGCGTCCTATGTGACTACTATCTTTTTTTTTATTATTACATTTTTCATTTCAGTTAATTTAACAACATAAAACAGGAAATATTGGGAGACAAATTTGGATCCCTTTTGAAGGGTTCTTTCACGTGTGTACTTTTTACATTGGCTCACCCCTTCAGACATTTGATGCGAAGACATTTTACCCTGCAGACTTATAAAACATAAACCGTTTTTTTCTTAATTAACTTCAAATATTGATTATAATTAATTGGTTATTTAATTGTATAATAATTCCAGTTAAAAATGTATATTTTGCATGGTCAAATTTTGACAAAATTTCACAAGAGCACGGATATTAAGTAATCCTCCTACTACATATCTTTCGCTTTTATTTGAGCCTCTCTTTTTTGTCCACTCATGAGTATGGTTTAAGTCTGCATGATAATTTAATACCAAATTGAAGGGCAAAGTTCAACAATCGTGATAATGCAGTTTCCGCAATACAAAAATAATAAAGTTGCAGATACTAAGATGGAGTATCATTTATATTTTCTTCCGTAGCGGTGCTGAATTGTTATTTTTGAAACTGTGCCTGACTACTGACCCTGAAACAGCATGGAATGTTGTTAATGTTAACGCCATGAGTGGCTAGAGGCCGGGCTGCAGTCTGTGGAAGTGTCCCAGCTATTGTCACTAACGAAGTGCTGTGATTTACAGGGTCTACAAAAGCAAGTGTGTTTGGCCAAACACGATGTCTGATTCCTGATTGTACTCTGGCAAGAACATGTTTTGCTTTGCCTTGAGAGCACAAACACAAGCCCTCGGTCACTGTGTGCGTGGACTTGTATAAGTGTTCTCTCAGACTCAACATGTGTTGTGGCTCATCAAGCCAGAACATGGAAACTCTGAGTGTCTGCAGATGTTGAGAACAGGAGAAGAGGGTTGGTTTTTTTTTCTATTGTGCTGGCATTGGGTTGAAGCATGGCCCTCTGAGATGCCCCGGCAGACCGTCTTCACCCGAATCACGGAGGCCTTAGAGGAGTCTCTCATGGTCCATGTGCGTCTCACTAATCACCACCTCCCATCACCAAAGAGTGATTCTCTTGGGGATCACTGCTCTGAACAGCATCTGCACAGGATCCAAGAACAGAAAAGACATTAGACAAAAGTCTTCAGTTTTTGGCATTAAAGCAAAGCCAGCAAGGAACAGAAAGGAAACAGACAGTTGGACTCTGTGTTAGTAAGCAACCAGACCAGACAGTGTTATCCATTGATACTGCAATGAACATATACTATACTGTCAACCATGGTCACTAATCTTGAAATATGACAGTGGCCCCTAAGGAATCCACTCCCAGTATCCCCACAGTAATCGCATCGGCATCCGGATGTGTTGACGGATTGGCCACCACGCCACACAGAAGGCTATTCAGCAGACCAGACGTGTGGGAGAAAAATCTTGACCTTGAAGAGTAAACTTAAAGCCTGTGGTGTTAGCCATCTCTCACCGTTGTTGTCACACAAGCGGGCATTCTCACGGTGCCCCCCCGCCCCCCAATGCACCTGTTTGTTTGCGTTAAGAATGCGGTCATGTCAGACTCTAGGGATCAAGAGGTCAATCCTTGTGGAAGTGTTGCTGCACTTTTTTATTGACCCAACTGTTGCTATGTCTGCAGTCGGTGTGTGATTTCTTCCTTCTGAATAATTCATCAAACAGTTCTTTCACACAACTGGATCGGCACATTTATTTTGGATGTTCTGACCACAAAGTGTGTGCAGCCAAATATCTGCAAAAGTATTCCGCGATACAAGTAGGCGTGGGAAGGAACACTAAGTCTCAAGTTTCTTGTCAGCAGATATCTCATTTATCATCAGAAAATTTACAGGTCATGATATTTTCGTTGAACAAATATGTATTATGCAATGTCCAAAATAGATACCGCCAATAAAATATGGTGCACTCGTGCACGCATACACAATCAATGTCCAAAAAAAATACAATGGATCAAGTGAGCAAAATATGGCCAAATCCACTTCTGACATTCAGGCCTGCAATTCAGCTCTTGTATCCAACTGTTTTATTTTCATACAGTATACTCCAGAGAGAGACTTGGCTTTCTGGGCACAAAGGAGTCTTTACTCTAAAATATCTGACAGAAATGTATCAGCAAATGCAACAAAAAAAAATCTGCATCTGCATGCTTCTAATTTCACCAAAGAATCAAAGAATCAGAGAGCACTTGAAATTTTTTCACTATGTCAGCCTATTGTAATTTCATATTCCACATTTTCTTACATGTCCGATATACCAATACCGTCCAGCACATTTACTGATGAGTATACAGTATTCAAACGCCACATTGTGGTTCAAATATCACTGCTTCTGCCACGACAGTTTTGCTTTTGTTCCTATTTATGCCTCACTTCCTGTTGCTGCACTCTTATTTTGATAGGTCTTCTTGTTTTTCTTGGTTTGTGTCTGCTTTGATTTTTCCCTATTAGTTACTAATTTGAGTTTCCATCCTATTTAGTTAAGGTGTGTTTCTCTTAGTTTTGTCGTTGCATTATTTCGTGGCTGTTTCTTTGTTCTTTGTGTTTTTTTTCTGTTGCTGTTGCGGCAATTATTAAAAGAACATTTTCTTTGACCGGCCACGGCGTCCTGCTCTCTGCATCCTCTGGGTTGTGGACACCATGCCGAAACCAAAACGTAACAGCTTGAGTTAATCACTTAAAAAAAATTGTTTTTTAAAATTAGTAAATCATGCTGTTTTGTGGTTCAATTTGGCCTATTATTTGTAAAAAAAAACCCAAAAAACATATATTTAAGCAAACTGTATTGTAAGTTTATCATAACTCAAGCCAAAAATTGGCTAAATGAACTAAAGTAGAAAAATAAGGCATTCGGAAGACACAATCAAAAACCTAATAATATGTAGTACTCTACACTGGTCACTAGGTGTCAGTAATGTTATTGTAAAGTTGGATGAGACACACAAGCGCCAGACTTGATTGCCGGAACAACAGGCTTTAACTGCAGGTTTTTTTTAAATTTTACAACAGGCACAATAATCCAGAATAAAAATCACATTAGAAACACAAGCTAGCGTTGCAAGCGTTACACACGCCATGCTAAAATTCAACTCGAACTCCCGACGTTCCTTCCTGTCCATCCCGCCAATTCACTTGCAATGTTATCCGACACAAAGTAACAAAGACCAAAGTAGCAGACAAAAGTCTAAAGTGTAGGGGTGTGTTCAAACATTTGACTTCTTGATTTAGAGGAGTGTGATTTGGTGCGCGTACATAGAAGGTCATCACGCCAGTAATATATTGCTCTTTAATACAGTTGTCAAGCCAGCATTTCAATAAATGCTGCAAATGTTTGACAGACAGTATGAATTGCCTGCGAGAAAATACATGTCACAGAGTTAAAGATGACATATTAAAGGAAATATTCTTTTGTAATGGTACAGTACATGCAGGCCAAAAGTTTGGACACATCTTCTCGTTCAATGCGTTTTCTTACCTACATTGTAGATTTTACACATAATTCTAACTACATCTTATATTATAGATTGAGCCTTTGCTTTTTTAGCTTTTTTGATGGCTTTGATGGCCTGCGAAGGAAGCAAGATCATTTCAGAAACGTGCACTTTTGGTCACTCCCCGAACTTCATTACAATAGGTGCAGGTAGAAATGTAGTAGCCGGTGCAGCATTTGCAGCAATGCAGTCACTAAAGCAGCTAATATAACCAGTTTTTGATTATACCAATTTCAAATGATATGTTATGAAAGGTGTACAAGGTAAGTAGAGTAGGGTCAAAGATTATGGCATTAAGTTCACTCGTCATAGTGTGCCCAAGTCATATTTTCCATTCGTTTTCTCATCTTCCCTTCCCATCACACTCCTCCTCTGCTCCACTGAGGACTTATGCAATGCAATACGGTTCCTATTTAGGGAAATCAAGTTAAATAAACTGTGACAAGAACTGAACCCAACCAAGGCCTGTTACATAAGAAGAATGTTACTTCATTGATGAATGTCTCTTGGATCCGTCTTACTGTAGATTCCCAAGACCTGTATTTATTTTCTTTCACACTGGAATATTGATGATGACAGAAAGCAAATGGGAAACAAATCATCCCAAACTCACTTTAAGTGAAAGGAGAATCCAGCCGCCGTGCAAAAGATCTATCTGGTCTTTCCAAGTAATTTACCTGCAGACCTCAACCTTCCTACCTGAGGTGATTACACTGGTGGGGGACATGTCGACATTTTGATCTGGCAAGTTACATTTAATATTGTCCAGTAAGTCCACAGAAAAAAGCATTTATGGATAAAATAATAAAAGGTAGTATGCATATAATGCTGTTTTGAAGTCATTTCCTGGTCTGAGTATCTGTTATTGCATTATTGTCTGCTCCTTTGTAGAAAAAGTTGTCTTGCTCTCAACCTGGGACCCATCATTTACACTGGTCAATAAGTCATGACCAACTTTAATTTCAGTTATTGAGTACCCCCTCAAATTTTTGACACTTTCTTTAAATCTGTTTATTTGTGATGTTTTTATTTAGTTTCATCTATTTATTAATTATGTTATATACATATGATCATCTATTGAGACATTAATACACATAATTGCATGCCCAAAGTGGGGTTTTGAGGAATTTACTAAAGCATTTTATCAACATAATGCATAAATCAAAAATTTAAATAAAATGAAAAATGCACTTAGTAAGACCACAAATTCAAATATTTCACTTATACCAAAGAGGAAGATGACTGAAATATTCCTCAATTTACCTTCAAAATAAAAAAAAGTCACACATCAATGGTATATTATGTAATTTTTGACTTGCTGTCTGCTACCCAGGTAAAATGGATCGGCAAGCCACTTTTTTGTCCCGATCCACCAGTTGAGAACCACTGACAAAACATGTCAGAGATGTACTTTGGTGCAAGATCATAAAAAAAGACTTGTACACAAGCAGAGCTGTTTTAAAGTCTATTCTCTGAGTGTAGGAAGCCAGTGCAGAGTACTGGACTAATATGGTCAGATTTCCCAGTTCTAGTCCGTACTCAAGCAGCACCATTCTGAATGTACTGCAGATGTTTTACAGCCTGTTTAGAGAGCCCTGTGAGAAGGTCGTTACAGTAGTCTGTTAGGAACAAAGACATGAATTAGTCTCTCTAAATCTGGCTTAGACACTTTTCCTTGATTTTGGCAATGATTTTTAGGTGGGAAAAAATTGTTGTTAATGATTTAATGTGGCTGTTAAAGTTCAGATGTGAGTCCATTGTTACCCCTAGATCTCTAACATGATGATTAGGTTTTAGAGAAAGAGTCTCAAGGTGATTTTGTCTTTGTTTCTGTGGGCCACAGACAATGATTTCAGTTCTGTCTGAGTTTAGCTGGAGAAAGTTGTTTTGCATCTACATACTGATCGTTTAGATGTAGTGAAAGTAAATCTGTAGGACCTAATGTTCATCTGGCATGAGTGACACTTAGATTTGAGTGTCATCTGCACAGTTGTGGCAGGACCCATTGCAGCTGCAAATTAGCTGGCCTAAAGGAAGCATGTACACATTGAACAATTGGGATCACAGGATCGACCCTTGGGTAACCCCACAGGTCATAGTCATTTAGTCTGAGTGGCGTGACAAATTCTTCTTTTCTCTGTGGATGGTGCCTTTAGCCTACTTTTAACCATTCTAACCTTGACAGGAGCTATGGTATCCAAACATTTACAACACTTGATGTATAAGAGCTCAACAGCTCACCAACGTTCGAACATGGGGAGTTTTCAAACCTAATCGCTACCTAATCCTTGCCATAAACTGTGTTTCTGTGCAGTCATTAACGAGTCTCCTCTGAACAACTGCAAACCCAACTGCTGGCTTGGGTGTAACAGACAGGTCAAAGAAACAGTATGTTACATGCTTCCACGCGACTTTTCTGCCAAAAGCTTCTAAAATCCCAGGAAGAACTCAATCTTTTCTTTCACCAATGAAGCACAAAGCCTAGTACTCAATGCAACAAATTATGTGTGGCAACCAGCAATAGTAATCTGAACTCCTCTGCTTATCGTTCCCGTGACAGTTTTGTAGTGAATCAGAAATTATTGTATGGTAACTTGGAATACAGGAAAATTGGACACATGTAATTGTTATTGTGTGGTGCTTTCTTTGCATATACTGTAGCAGTAAATGTCACGGTCACATTCCTGGTTGTACCTGCGTACAGCCAGTACTTTATCATTCCCCTGCCTCTACCATGTTTTACTTGCTTGCCACTCCCTGCTCATTCTTAAGTCCTTTGGGATAAGCTCCAGCCACGGCTGTGACCCAGAACAGGAAAATAATAGATGGAAAACAGCGTTGTACTGTAGCGAGGCGATATAGAATCTATGATCTGTAGATGAAGGCTGCTTACAGCCAATGTCTTCTCCAAAAAGCTTTTCATCTTCGGGCAGCTGACAAATAGTGATGACAACTGACACATGTGGCTTTCCGTTATATTGCAGTATGAGAAAAAAGTGAAGCACTCAGCCACCATATTGCCACAGTTCTATCACTCTCTTCCCAAATCTTGAATGCTGGGATCTCAAGTGGTTCATAAAGTTTCATTTTCAATACTTTCCTGGTATCAGATGTGTTTTTCCCCCTACAACGATGTGGGGATCCCTAATGCCTAACTGTGTGTTTTGGTTATGTAAGTATGACACTTCCACAGGTGACCCTTTCCATTCGGATCCATCATCTCATCCTCTTTTTGTTTTGTGCCAGGCCACTTCCTGCAGCTGAGCTCAGCATTGATACCAGCTCCGTGTGTCCCACTGGTCGGACCTTTGCCCTCATGTAGCGGATAAGGAAGTGTCAGTGGAACAGTCCATGTGTGGTTGGGTCTCAGCCCGGTTCCTGGCTGTTGCATTGCCCTTCTATTCCTCCCTGTATGACGCCCTCCACATGTGTTTCCTGTTGTTTTTCCACTCTTAACAGCACAGTGCTGGGATTGCACACCAAAGCAGGGGCCTTTTTCCTGAAGCTTTGTTTGGCCTGGCCTCTGGGAAAGGCTTAAATTTAGGTGTGCATGTTGGAGGGCCACCCCTTGAATGTTTTCTTGACACTGCCAGTGCAACAGAGACTCATTATGATTATTTCATCTTTTTACTGTCCAAATTTGTTGTGAGATCATGTTGTTATACTAACTGTAAAGAAGAGTTGTATCTGCACACAAATAGTTTTAGCAAGTACATCCAAGGGTGAAGTTTTGGAGCACGTATTATTTGTAGGGCACTACCAAACAGATATTAGCCACTTTTGTCACTGTTTTAAATATCAGGCAGCTCATTGGTAGTTTTGCCTGTCATTTGTTGTCAATAACTTTCCACAGAAAGAAAAAGACTAGCAACTAATTAAAGCACAGACCTTTCTGAAAGGTGGACTGTTGCTCAACATGCACAAGGATACCGTAGCAACCTGGCAGTGGTGTGTTAAGTTGTGTTTTGGGATTTCCAACTGTCTGTTAACATTGCTGTGAACATGATAGGCAGATTTGCTGATTTGGCGTAGTTACAGCCAACACTAGCCTGTTTTGTTTTTGCAATAAAAGGCTTTATTGCAAAAATGTCCAGGCAGACTTTACAATACCTTGGTTATCCTTAGCAATGGTCACAAAAGTTAAGTACAGTGTATTCCGCAGCACGCTCCTTGTAACTACTTCTCCAGCTAGTATTGTGGTATGTATGAAATGGGTATGATTTATTTGTTTCAGACATGCTTAACAAGTTACATCACGAAACATCATAGGGTTACATTTGCCCTTTTTGACATGTCTGAAAAGGAATAAGAAGTAGCACAGCTTATTTAATCCTACTGCGGGATATTATGATAAGTGCACTTTTAGATGCAGTCTTTTTGCTCAGCGCGTTGTCAGTCTAATTGCTTTTTGTAGAGGCCTTCACTAGGCACACACTGACCCTCTATGGCATGCACAGACACTCACATAGCACAATTAAAGTTGCGCAGCACTTAGATACAGACTGTTTGAAATATTGTTAGACAGACAATAGGTGCATTGTCCAGCACTTTTTAATATAACTTAAACCTTTTAAATTGTGTGATCATTGACTACTTCTCCAAGAGCAAGACAGTTTAAAGAACCAGGAAGAAAAAATTTGTAGCCAATACAAAGGGTTGTTCCTGGGCCCATTCCAAGTGTCCAGATTTTTTTTTGTCCAGAATGCGTGATAACAGCTGGAATAAGTGAAAGGATAGAAGAGAATATACCATTTTCATTTTAGGGCCGTGTCAAAATCACATTGCAAAAAGTGAGTAAGTTCAGTGGTACTTCTTGCATATTCCTACAAAGTAACTACTGACTCACAAGTCAAACATGGTCAAGCCAACTTTCATATTTGATAGAGGTTGTAAATTCTTAACAATGTTTTCCTAAAGATGTTAAACAATATTGCATTGGTAAAGAAGAGCAGTGACTCACATCCAGGGGTATGTGTGCCCCCAGTGGTGTGCGAGCAAATTGCAGGGAGTACGTGGAAAAACTTCCAAGATATGTAAATATTCTGTCATTTGATTAGTTATTAGGCCAGCCAAAAAAATGGAACGTGTGCACTACAACTAAATTTTCCAGGGAGACAGTAACCTGTGCAACAGCTACACCATAATAAGCTGTGTTACATTCTACTTTTGGAGAATTATTACCACATATGAGGGAGGGGGCACGCAAGGTATGACAAAATGGCTCTGGGGGTACACAAAAAAGCTGAGGTGGGAAATGGGTTGACAAGTTGACTGTAAGTTATGTTTCGTGAAAGACAAACCTAAAAAGTGCACCAGAGATTCTAGCGACCAGCTGAGTGATGCTTTTGTGAAAAAAGTACAGTTGGAGTGTGTACAAAGATTGCAGTATGTCACACTTGAAGAAACAGTCAACAATAGACAGTGGAAATTGGACTATTTTGACCTAATTATCTCCAGAAGTGTGCGAGGCCAAGCTGTTTATACTGCCTCTGATTTTTCCATAAAATATGGAGCTCGTAGAGACTTTATTAGAAGCAGCCAGGCTCATCTGCTCGCTCGGGCTTTAGTTCGTCTGCTGAGACCTCAGCCTTTTTAACCGAAGGAACACCAAAACCAGAGCCACCCCCACCTTGACAGAGCTCTCGCATTTCCAGGGTCTCAGAGGCCCCCTCTGTGTTACCCCCCAAATGTTTTCCATCAAGGAACCGGCATACTAATTTACAGTGTGGTGAGAAGGGGGGGGGAAACTGGCGATTCAGCAATTCACTCTCTCTTTCCCGCTTTTCTCGCTACTCCCGTCCCTCTCTCCCCCTCCTTCTGTGTGACATCACTGCAGTCATCTCCAGAAGACATGCAAACATTCCCAACGGAGAAGGAGAATGGCTTCCAAATGGGATCTGTAACTCCCCTGTTAGTTCACCTCGACCTTCTTCAGCATGGGGACGGGGGTTGGCCGCCCTAATGAGAGGACAAGACGTAGAAACAGGAGAGTTGGCTGTAGATCTTTCTGAGTGGAGTTTGGAAATGTGGCTTTATTTTGTACAGATGCCGGACATTTACAGACAGTTGATCCTGCTTTCCCAGGTCTATCAATTTTAAACAGGAAAGACTTCTCATCAGGTTTTCTTCTCTATTGCCCAGTGATTTGGATAAAAGGAACAGAGATCTGTGTTGGCCACAGGTTTGGCTTGGCTGCAATCCCGCCAGCTGCTTGACACTCCATAGCATGGGAACATCTTGCCATACACACAAATCACTATTTTTTTTCCTCTTTCCACAGGATTGTTATACATATAAGAAAGACTACAGAAAATGTTTCTCTTAAGAATTTGTATTCCCACATGGTTGTCACACACTGTCAAGGCAGGTTGTTTTTTTTATAAATACTCGTGTGTGTGAAAACATTTGCCCAGCAGTCCTTTGCCATCCAAGCTTTGATTTATAGATCCTCAGTCAGAGATGCAGGTTGTTTTCTATAAATGGTAGTGCATGTGAATATTGTCATTCTTCCAAGTTATTGTTTTCTCGAAGCATTGAATCAGGGTTAGGTTATCTTAGAAGACAATTTGCCTCTCATCCCATCAGTATATGCTTATTGACTAGGTCAGACAAACACTGGTCTGACTGGGTGGGACAGCAGGCATGTTTGTCCTACCGAGTCCAGTTGCGATGTATTCAGTGGTAGTGTGCATGAAAAAAATAGTTTGACTGTACTTGAGGTGGGTGACCTGCAAAAAAAGATGAATGCATGTCTGCCCTGTTTCTTCTCCTTCCAGGGGGATTATAGCAGTACAGTTTCCTTGAGATCATTCACAAACACACACATCTGCACACCCCGACACTTTATACCGTGCTTAAACACAAGCCTGGCGTTCCTTATTCTCCTAAGCTTTGATTTATAGATCCTCTGTCAGAGTAAACGGCAGATGGAAAAGTATGTTTTGTGTGAGGGACTGTGTGTGAGTGCACATCTGTGTAGCTATGCATATTGTGTTGTGTGCTCTCTGTGGCCTGTGCGTTGGCTTGCAGAGTGCCCACAAGAAGAGCAAGAAAGTGGAGCCCTCTTCAAAGCAGCCAAGAGATGCCAAGTCAAGCCCTTGTTTGGCTGCCTCTTTTATATTTCTCATTAATCATTGTTAATGTCCAACTAATCCTTCCTGCTTTCTCTTGATTGCAGGATGTGTGTGTGTGTGTGTGTGTGCGGGGGGATTGTCGTTGTAGATGGGGGAAACTGTAGTGATCAGCATGCAAAAGCAAAAAACAGGAAACCGAATAGAAAGACAAGAACAGACATTGCTTTCCCTCCGGATCCGACTCCAATGCATCATTAATATACCATTGGTGCTCGGTTTAGGGTGTAATAAATAAATAATAAAGTAATAAATAAAAACCTAATTTTGGTCTGTAAACACAAGATCTAGTTATGAGAAGAATACGCACCGCGTGCAACACAAGAATGCAGTGTGTGTTAGTTAACATTTTATACTCGTCATGTCTCCCGAGTGACTGTGAACAATCGATAAGGAAAGTCATCGGCATGGAAGTGAAAATGAATGACATGATGATGAAAAATGATTGAATGCTAATGAATGCTGCACAGGTTGTAGATTATGTGTGTTGTTACAAAGAGATGTGGGAGGAGAAGAGCAGGTTATCCTTCCAGACTTGCCTGGGACAATATTTCAAGAAAAGCCTGCAAGACAACCACAGGGAGAAAAGTAAGTTGTCATTTTTTTTTTTATTACTCTTTTACTTTTATTCTTGTATTTTTTCTGTTAATTACTGTATTTTATACTGTATGTCCTTTGTGTGTTCTGTGTACAGTGCGAGTGACTTAGGAGTTCATTCAGGTATAAGTTATGACTTACATTAAAACTTGACTTACATCACCGTCTAGGACTGGAACTATCTGTTCCAACTGTTTTGGTCACATAAACGCTCTGAATTCATCTACTGCAGCGGAGTCCTCATTGGACGAGCACGTTCCTAGCATCGTGTCTGCAAAGCATTTAAAAAGAAAAGAAGCAAAACAAGAGCAGGTGACCCGATGGAGACCAGGAAACGGTAGCGCCAGCAGGCCAGCATGAGGTGCTGGGTCATATTTTCTTCTTTCAATTAACTTACAAGGGTATTGCTTCTCTTTAGCGATTCTTCCTGGTTTCTGGGGCTGCATTACTATTAGAGGAGTAGTCAATAATCACACATTTGAAAAGGTTTCCAAATTGCATTAAAAGTGCTGCACTCGACTATCGATGGGGAAAATCAAAGAAAAGCCCAGAATGTAAATACACAGTCTGTATAACAAACATAGCAAAGTGAGGTGAAGTTTGTGTTTCAAAAGTGCATGTGTTTCAAAGGGAGAGGGAGAGAAGGACAAAAAAGACAGAATTGTACCACTTTCACATGGAATGAGAGGAGAACCTTTATTTCATCCGCAGTATAGCGAGGGACTGTAGTGATTAGTGTAACAAGGGACTAATAAGATGGGAAAGAACGTGGGTCCCAGATGCTTACGTACAGGTCCTGGGATGTACTGCGTGTGCAACTGTTTTGTCAGCTGTTTCTGTGTATCTCCATCAGTGTGGTGGATACATTGCCAAAAATAAGATGCATGTACTTTCCATATAAAGAAACTCCCTATTATTGTACAACAATGACAGTAGTTTGACAGCAGCTCACTTAAATCGGACGAGTCAAAGTGTTGATGAAAGCCTCCATGTGGAATTTTGTGAAGCATAAAACACAACTAAAACAGGAAAAGAAAAACCCAAAACAAAAACATCTAGTTACTCCGAGAAGCAGTGCACGTGAGACTTTAGAGGTCAGCCTTTCAACACTCAAAGAGAAGCAAAGAAGCAGTGGAGGTGAACCATGAAATTGTTCTCCAGTTCACCATCACTCAAAGCATCCCACGCCAAAATCCACAAAGCCTAAGTGCAAACATATGGACACGTGATTGTACATATGTACTGACTGTAAATACGCCATGATGAACGCAGCAACTGCTCTTATGGCATCATTCCAATAAATCTAGCGCCGCGCTGCCTTAGGTGGATCTTGGATCTGTTTCATTGCCGTTGGCTCGATGGCCCTCTCAGCTGGTGTCAAGGCATTTTTTAAAAATAAATAAATGACTTTTGCATATATTTCTTTGATAAATGACACATTTGAATATCATCTTGCTCTGTGCTGTTTGACAACCTAGCTTTTTATGCTGGCTGTCACTGGCCACTAGCTAGCTAGCTAGCTTCTGTTAGTGATGGGTTGTTCATGAGCGATTTGTTCATTTTGAACAAATCTTGAATGTGACTCGGGAAAAAGGAATCGTCTCGGGGAATGATTCGTTCAGTCGCGCATTCGCATTTGCGTGACATCCTATCTGTTCTGTAGTGGAATCAGTTCACCTGTTCAGAGTCTTCTTTAATTTATTCTTATCTTATCTTTGATTATTATACAGTAAAAAGGAACACTACTATAGAGTAATGTATGATTATTAAAGTAAATTATTAAATATAAGTAAATTGTAGGCTTTAATTGTTTGATTAGGCTATGGTTTGCTTACTGATGGACAAAGACAAAAAATAACAAATTAAGCAACTTAATATTTCATTTATAAAAGTTTTTTTTCATATAAAAAAACACCACAGATTCTCAAGAAACATTAACAAAATTACAACGTCACAAATTAGGAAAATGCATTTTACACATTTTTTGATAGTTTTATGATAATTTCTAAATATGATCGTACATACAGTATAACAAATAGAGTTTTACTTTAGTATTTGACTGCGGTACTGATCGGAAAAGTATCCACGTGGCAAAAGAACAAATGACTCAAACCCAAAGACTCGAGAGATGAACTAATCAATTCTCTTTCCGGCTCATGCAGCCTGATAAGTTAGGCTTACGGGGCTGTCACGTGATGAACGAACGACTCGAAAAGGGACTGAGAGGTGAGGTGAGTGATTCATAGACCAAATACCCAGGTAAACAACAAATTAATATTTTCAGTTTCTTATAGCATTATAATTTTGTCTTGTTTGTAGTGTGATTAACGTTTGTGTAAGCAGTAGATGTGACAGGGAAGAAACATGTTGCATTTTAATTATATTTTGCTAAAATGATCGAACTGACTGGAAAAAAGATTTGTTCTTTTTACTGAACGGGACTCAAAGATCTGAGTCGGTAAAATGATCCAAACTTCCCATCACTAGCTTCTGTATGCGTCCATAACGCCTGCGATCAAAAGGTTTTTTTTCTATGTGTTACGTTTTAACATTTCAACAGTTAGTGGTTAATTTCATTTTACACTTTTTTCCATATCCACAATGCTGTTCTAATTTTGCGGCTTTTCTCTGTCTGAGTGCTTTATCTTCGTATTTTACATCATTTATCCATTTGTATGCTTGAACATGCTTAATTTGGATCAAAACATATGTAACATTTGCTTCAATTCCAATGGCCATTATTTAACTACAAAACATTCAAGTAGTCTTACTGACACCTAGTAATCAGTGTACTGCATACGATCAGCGTCTTTGAATGTGTCTTCTGAATGCCTTATATTTGTATTTTATTTCATTTAGCCCTTTTTACGCTTGAAGATGCTCCATTTAGGCATAAATACTTAACATTTGCTCAAAATAAATATACATATTTTTGATAATAGACTGTGTTCAACCACAAAGCAGAAAGATATAGTAATTCATATATATTTTTAAAAATGTGATGGAGTGAAACCGCATAATTTGAAGCGCAAACTGGTGAAAGATTACTGTTACAGAGCAAATGGACTTGTTTGTTACATGCAGTATTGTACAGTAACCCAGACTGTATGGAAAAACAGGGCAAAATTTAGGCTAAACTTTTTTTTAACATAACTATACAAAAACCGGGGATTTGACTGTACAAGAATGATAATTAATAATGTTAACATTTTGTTTGCACAATGGCCAAGTATTCCAGGTATAATTTATCTCAATGGGAAAGTGGAAGGCAATAATGGTTAACCAGGTCAAAGTATGGTAAGATTTTCAGATACCACTCTACTCGAGTCTGGAGTCAACTAAAAGCTGAAAAGCATTTTTTTTTTATTATGATGGAAGCTTTATATTAGCTCTGATTTACAAAACCTTGTAGGTCACGGAATGAAAAGCAGTGATATTCTTACAATAAATCCCTCTTGTAAGGGAAGAAATAGTGAGGATCGGATGCAGGCTTCATAGAAGAAGAAAAGGACTTGGCTGCACAAACCTGCATGATCTTCTAGTTCAAACCACCCCTATCGCCACACAAATACCTCTCCAATCTGCGCTTGTATTTCCTTCTCCAATACACACACGCGCGCACACACACACACACACAATGTGCACATCTCTTGACAGTTAAACGTACATGCACTCCTTCAGTGGAAATCCCCTCATCATGACTCCCGTTATGATAATAACTGTTATGTCCAACATTTCCATAGCAATGTTAACAAACATCAGAGCCAGACGGCACAACTGCCAACTTAGACAGATAAAGCATCCAAATGCTTGATTGTATCACACGGCTGCACAGCCCCCATCACTGAGTGCCTGCACTTGCTGCAGTGAGGCTTAAATTAATCCTCAAGACAAAGAATTGTTATGCCTTGGTGGCTGGGGTGTTGATGATGAGGTGCTGAAAGAGCTCTGCTGGGAGGAATGGATTGTTCCTGTGGAAGTTTCTATATAACAGCATTTCAGCCACATGTGCTCTGCCGTTTACGCCCCACAAGAGAAGATTTTTAAGCGGTTAAAAAGGGTGTGCATGTGTTTAAACAGTACGTGAGAGCCTGGGGAGTGATGATTGTACTGATCGACCAACCAGTCATCCATTATGCCATTCCTTTTCCTATCTGGGGTAGACCATGACCAATGCACACACTTTTCTTGTATGTACAGTACGTCTGCTCAGGCTATAGATCAAGTACTTTAGTAGTGGTCTTTTGACATTTTCTGTGACATTTGGTGCATAGTCACAGTCACATGAGAGTGTTTGCTGCTTATTGTTTAAGCTGTCCAACAGATTTTAATAGTTCGGACAATCACAAGAGACGTTTAACTTTTTGCATTCTAAATGAATATCACTGGGCTTCAAATTGTCGTAAAACATTGTTATAGTGGAAACTGTGTAATAACTATAAATGTGTTCATATTCTGTGTTTTAAACTAATAAACTGGAATATTCAGACCAGTGTGGGCAAAATCTTATTCGTCCATGGACAATTTAATAATTTGAAGTCGGTGACAACAACTTTATCATAGTTACAGTCGAACATACAATAAAGTTGGTAGAATTAAATATGCAAACCAGTGGCGAATGCTCTAAGACTGCAAGCTGAGCTTCCACTATAATGTGAAATATGCATTGCTGTGTGTACATTTCATCTATCAATTTTCTATGCCGCTTATTCTCATTAGGGTCGCGGGTATGCTGGAGCCTATCCCAGCTGACTTCGGGCGAGAGGGGGGTACATAAACAGTATACGTATGTGTGCACATACACACACATCAGGGTTGCAGGGTGTGCTGGAGCCTATCCCAGCTGACTTCGGGCGAGAGGCGGGGTACACCCTGGACTGGTTGCCAGTTAATCACAGGGCAGACATACAAGCAGTCACGCTCACATACATACCTATGGACAATTTAGAGTCGCCAGTTAACCTAACATGCATGTTTTTGGTTAGTAGGAGGACGCACGGGGGAGAACATGCAAACTCCACTCAAAGATTCCCAACGGAGATTCAAACCCTAAACATCCTGACTATGAGGTCAACATGCTACCCACTCAGCCACAGTGCGGCCGTGTGAACATTGACTAAATTTGCGCTGGAATACCTTCATCTTTTGTTCAGAATCAGCTACTTATCACAGGTAACTGACACAACGTCCTTATCATTCATCCACGCAGTGCTACAGCAGTTTTACACAGCCGGTCGCTGAGCGTCTATGAACTTTGATAGGGAAGTGTAGAGTGGGTTGTTCCACTGCGTAAAACTGGACAGTCATTGGATAAATGCTGGGCTTTGTCCCACCTATCAAACATTCTGCATCTCTGGGGGTCTATGGGGCAGCGGGCCGGCCCGGACGCTCGGCTTCTGCATGCTGATTGCAAGATCTGTCTGAGCCGGAATCCCATTTGATTGACAGTGAAAATAGCGAATCAACGATCTTGAAGTATAAACTTCCAAGTTTTTCATTCGATCCGATCCCCAGCGACTTTGTCGTTGTTAAAAGCAACTAGGAACGTAGGGTAGAATTGCACATAAATATTATCCTATGCAATACTACTGATGGCATCAGGAGCAGCTAGGGATTCAGTTTGTTGCTCAAGAATACTTCGACATTATCGGAAGAACAGAGGATCAAACCAGCAACATTCAGGTTGGAAAACGACCACTCTTATCACCTGAGCCATGCCACCCCCAATGCGCCTACATTATTATCTTATTATAGAATATATATTGTATGATACCTGAACTCAACAATACCAACTTTCTCTCTGAGCAGTGTAACAATTGTCTTTATTTTCATCCTTCTACCACCCATCTTCTTTTGCTGCCTAAACAAAGAAGCCTTCTCCCCAGCTGCTTTGTCCAGCTACTCCTGGTGGCTCGCAGGCCAATTGAGGTACAAAGTCTCTCCAACGTCTCCTGGGTTTTCCCCGAGGTCTCCTACCGGTCGGACGTGCCCTGAACACCTTACCAGAGAAGCATATGGGAGGCATCCTGACTAGATGCCTGAGTCACCTTATTTGGCTCCTCTCAGTGCTACTCATTCATTTATAAAAACTTTAGTCAGTAGGAGGAATCTAGTTTACTATCACTAGTGGTTACTAAAGCTAGCCCTATTTTTGCTATTTTTGTCTCCGACAAACAATTGTATTCCAAACAGTTGTTGCAGATCATTATCTAAAAAGCACCAATACACACAAGCAAACTATTAAACTAAGGGTTGAACGGAGGCAACTGGACTCTTAACCTTTCATCTAAAAGGCTTCTTCAGTTCAAACATTTATGTCCCTGGTGGCTGTGTCCCCTGTAAATAGTTTACTCTAGATGGGAATGGATCACACCTATGTGATCCGTGTGAGGCACACCTATGTGGGCACTGTAAACAGACAAGTAGACATGCCACACAAAGTGGAATTACTTCTACCAGTCATTTTGGAGAATAAAAAAAATGTCAAGAGAATGTCGACTGTCCAGAATTTTAAAACTTGTTGTCCTTGAAGGAATGCCCCTACTTTTTAAGATGCAAATGAACTTCTGGCTCTGGGACCGTAGAAACTGCTATCTTAAGTTGTGTCATGTGTTTGTATAAGGGTAGCTTGGTCTCCCCAACATAGAGATCATTGCACTCTTCACAACGTTACCGCATGGCTGCACGGTGGTCGGGTGGGTAGCACATTGGCCTCACAGCCAGGAGGTTCAGGGTTCGAGTCTCAGTTGGGCATCTCTGTGTGGAGTTTGCGTGTTCTCCCCGTGCGTGTGTGGGTTTTCTCCAAATCTTTCTTCCCAAAATTCTGACTCTGGGGTGAACCAGCTTTTGTCTGAGGGTTTGAAATGCATCAGAATGTTAAGTCATAAGAAAGGTTTCACTGACAAACCAACCACGTAACTAGGCCTTTTGACTAATAGGCCACACTTGAAAAGCGCCTCAGTGACGTGTGTTCCTTTTGTCTTCTCTTGTCATTGACAGAGGAGACAAGAAAAAATCTTTACCGCCAACAATGGAAGCCTATCTCAACTGATTTTGGGCTAAAGGCGGACTACTATGGAATCACAGGAGTGCCAAAATTACAAGGAAATACCTGTGGAAATATAAAGAGAATCAATAATAACCAAAAAAATATATACAAATGTGATCGCATTATTTTTCCATTTTGTCATTGCTTTTTCTGTATCGTCTTTTGTTTTTTTGTTTATTTTCCATTTTGGCTTTTATTTGCATCTTTTGTCTTTGCCTTTTCCATTTGCTTTTTGTCATTGCATTTACCGGATGACTCAAGCTGGCAACAAATGGCAAATATAGCCGGAATCGTGTGGTCAGGTATGGACTAGTCCTCCTGGCAGAAGGACCCACCCGTCCTTGCATTGTCAAAAGCCTACAAAGAGCATGCAAGCTCAACTTACTCTCCTAAACACAACACAGTGATATAACTGATTTATTAGGCTCGGGCAATTGCGCTGACATTTGCAAGGGTAAGGATAAACAGACGCAGTGTTCTTTAGACTTTCATATACAAAATCACACACAGAAATACACACGTCGCCGCATTCCACCAGCATGAAAGTGATTTCATGTTTAGAAGAGAACAAACTGAGGAGGGTTTCATGTCCTGTGTTTATCTGAAATATGCGTGTATCCATGACAACAATGAGAAATACATATACACATGGGATCAACACTTTAATCATACTGTACATTCATTCCCATAATACGAGTTTTTTTGTACTTTTTGGAAGACAGATGTGGTATTAAGCCTCGTTTACACACATTTTGTCCCCGCTGTGGTTCGAAATTTTGCGTGCCAATGAAAAAATTGGTCCTAAACAGGAGTGAAGTATGTGTAAACAAAGAAAATGTAATGTTCAAATTTTTGGCACGCTTAATATCCGTAAACTAGTTGTCGACGCAACGCCTGCTTAACAATGCAGGCAATGTGTATCCACATCAAAGCAATGAAAGTATTAACTTTTCCACCATCTTTTGGAGCAAGTAGGTCTAGCCTCTGTAGCCTCTTGCATCTTCCTTGTCAATTTCTGTTATTAACCAATCCCAATGCCCAACACGATGTCTTCCAGTCAGCAATTCAAGCATTTGGACCAAATAATTCCATAACGATTCTGTGCATTACTTTTATGGACAGAAGTTCTTCCCACAGCTAGAGTGTCAAGGGGTTCTGGTTTGGTGGCCGTAAACGTGATCTTCAACTCTCGCTGGATTAGTTCGCAGCTGAGTGTGAAGTGGCTGGGATGACAATCAGCACCTCCAAGTCCGAATCCGTGGTTCTCGCTTTGAGTGCCATCTCAGGGTCAGGGATGAGATACTGCCCCATGCGGAGGAGTTTAAGTTCCTCGGGGTCTTGTTCACGAGTGAGAGAAGGATGGAACGTGAGATGGACAGGCAGATCGGTGCAGCATCTGCACTGATGTAGACTCTGCATTGGTCTGTTGTGGTGAAGAAAGAGCTGAGCCAAAAGGCAAAGCTCTCAATTTACCTATCTTATCTGCGTTCCTACCCTCTATGGCCTATGCTCTATGGTCAGGAGCTTTAGGTAGTGACCGAAAGGACAAGCTCGCGGGTACAAGCAGCCACAATGAGGCTCCTCCACATTGAGAGGAGCCAGATGAGTTGGCTCCGGCATCTCCTTAGGATGCCTCCTGGAAGCCTCCCTGGGGAGATGTTAATGCGGTTAATTGGTTTAAGACCTGACCATGATAAGTGATCAGATCTACTGACATGAAATCTAACCCCTATGGTCATCTTTAAACTGCTGTTACCCAATATAGTAGACATAATAACAGAAAATCAGCACTGTGCTCGTGTGTGTTGCTGTAAATGTGGTCCAGTGCTAACAGAGTTAAGTAAAGGCGGACAGGAAGTCAACAGGAAGTGCGGAGTTGAGTTTCAGCTTGGCCTGGGTTAGGGCCACAGCAAAATTCCATGTTGTGCCATTTGTGAGATAATTCAAACCTGCAATAAAAGCTTGTTGTTCCAGCAATCAAGTCTGTTATTTGTGTGTCTCACATAAAATACAAAAGTAACATTAATGACACCTAGTTACCAGTGTAGAATAGCACATATCGCAGAAAACACCTAAAAAAAACAAAAACACTTAAGATTTGGTGCGGATAATGTGATTAACTGTATCAAATGGACAAGAAGAAACACTGTCTAACACAGCAAATATGCCTTTCAATGTTATTTTTCATGGCAGAAATAACAAGAATAACTTTTTAAGCGCATTTTAAGCTTATGTGAGTGACAAAAATGCATCCATTGTGTGTCTCCCAGTAACAGTTGCACGTACGTGTGTGTGCGTGTCATGTGAAGGCCTCTGAGAAGCAATTGGACTGACAATGCGCTGAGCTTTTACTATAATATGAATACTAATATCTAACAGGCCACATGGTCAAATCCACACCGGGTTAAGGAACATGTGGGTTTTATTCAATTGTGTGGCCAAAGGTTTTGGCCTCTTCTTTATCGTCATCTAACTTGACAAAGCCCTGGGGCAAAGCAGGAAGTCCACTTTCCCAGGCCTCAATGCGAAAAATCACTGCTCAAAAGAAAGAATCCTTATGCAACAATATGCATGTATTCAGATGTATAAGATATGTTACTACAAACTGCAGCCTCTCTGGGTTTTGTAAAAGCACAACCAGATGATAAAAATGTCCACCCTGGTGGGAGGGTTATAAAGTAAAGCTGTGTATGACTTTATAGTCCAGAGTAGTGGTTGATAGACAAGGATAGTTAGTGTAGAGTATGTGTTTTAGTACGTTGTCAGTAGTGTGTTTTAGATTGAGGATTGAGCCAGCTCTGGCCTCGCTCCATTTAAAATTGAACCCCAGTTGAAATAAAGAACATATGGGAGCTGTTTTGAAACCCCCTCACTGCTGGTTAAAATCAGATTTTTCCCTTGTGACTTCTCACTGTCTCTCCCCAAACCTTTACCCATCCCTCATCTTACCCTTTGTGCGCACAACTTTTCGCTTGGAGCAGGCAACACCAGCCAACCTCAAAATTTCCATTCGGAAAAGAGAGATGAAATAGCTAAATAAACAGATGATGGAAAAAAAAACAAGAAAAAAGAAGTGAAACAACACTTGCGTGCGCGACAGTGATTGGGGGTGCAGACGCTGTGCCAACTGTGTTATGCTTGGCAAACCTTGAAGTGCCTGATCGAGAGTTGTGGGAGTAGAGGAAAGAAAAAAAAACAGGATTGGATCGACGGGCCGCCATACAGTGCGGTTGCCAGCTGCTGTATGTTTGAACCATGGGAGAAATTTCATGTGGTTGCAATTTTCATATTAAATTAATGGGGGTCTATCAGCGTTTGAGGTGTACAGCTTTGCACCAGCTGCTGTATGTGTGTAGGTATTGTGTGTGCATGCATGTACATTTGCAGTGTTATTGAAGCGAGCACATGTCGTTAGATATATACTGTAATTCACTTGGTAATAGCACCCAATCATAGCACTTCAGAAATGCCAGTGTAAATTGCTATGCAGGATCGAGTGTGAAAGAGGAAAAAGAGGTTAGAATGTTATTCTCCACTTTAACCTTTTAGTGTAAATTATAAGGATTTGCCTCAACTCGGGTCGAGGTCCACATAGCCGAGGCTAGGTTGTCAAACCAAATAATTCACATGTGCGACATAGAAACCATATATTCAGCAAATGCACCATAGTTCTTTCTAACAAATAGTTACATTTTAGTCCTTAATATTTCGACTTTATGCTATTTTTTATCTCAGTGTTGTGACTCTCTTATTATTCCATCTTTATTTTAGAATATCAGAAAAGTTTAAAAAAAATGTCCATCACCGTTTTCCAGAGTCAAAGTTGATGTGCGTCAATATAGTTGTACATCGCTACATTGCAGTTCAAACATTGCTCCCTCTCACTGTTGCGTTTTTTAAATAATAAATTAATGATTATTGTTTGGTGGTTGACGAGGGCCTGTTATTATACCAAAAATATTGAAAGACACGTTATATGTAGTATAGGTGGTCACTAGGCATCAGTAATGTTACATTGATGAGACATGACATCCATAATCAAGCGATAAAAAGTTCTCCCCCCATTTTGTGTGGAAGTGGTAAGTCTTTGTCTTTCTTGCCGGCTCCACTTGATACACTTTCTTAAGTTTAGAATATGTAAATTGGAGAGGCAAAATAGTTAGCTCATCTTATTTTGCTTGCTATGCTAGCGGCAGCCATCTCTTATGTCCCTGCAGTGATCCCTTAGCTTGCGCTATGTGGAGTAAACAAAAAAAATACAGTGTAAAGGTGACAAGGTTATTACATGTCTACAGGGCTCTAATAATGTTAAAAAAATTTATTTAGAAAGTCATAAACCGGTTTTCTGTGCTCTAACTATAAAAATAATTAGTTTTGATAATATTGAATCGTACTTCAAGAAAAAGTACTCAGCTTGGTTGGGTCTGGAACCAATTAACCAATAAATGAGGGACGATTGTATCTTGTTTTGCCTAAAACAGAAAGATAGTAGGTCTTGTTTCATAGATGACAAAGGAAATTAGTAGTATTCCCATTTGAGAGACTGAAATCAGAGCATACTTATGGTTACGTTTAATTTATTTCGTATGTGGATACAGTTTACATTGAATGCCTCATGGTAAAATTCACAATTCCACATGTTGGAAAAGGAATAAGAAGAAGTTGAGCTTAACATTTACATTATCAAATGAAAAAAAACAAAAATCAAATACAAAATAGTTGTCAATTAATCAAATAATCTGTCAATCATTGAATAATTAATTAATTTTAATTGGTCTAATTAAAATGGACTTGACAGTAAAGGTGTAACACTGTGTCTCCATCACTCAATGATGCTGCCATTAATGAATGCAAAAACGGCCAGCTAATGATTGCATGATCGGTGATGGGAGAAAGGAAAGGAAGTCTGGCCAACTTTCTATAACACAAAAGGTTGATTAACATTCTAACTTTTATATTATTACAAAAAAAAAACCACCCACTTTAACAAGCACTACGTCTTTCTCTGAATTTTATTTTCAGTTTATAGCTGCTGCGTCACTGCCTGTTGAGGGTTGAGACCCTCAGTCAGTTGCATTATCCCAAAATACCTCTCAGGTTTAGATCATTGTCTGGCTTCATGTTTGCTGTTGCGACAAAGGCCTTAAGGACGAATCGTCTATCTCAGTGACCCCCTCCCGGCCTGTTGATACAGCGAGTCTCGTGTTCAGTTTTCAAAGTTATCTCTCACCACTGGTTTCAACCCAAGCTTATGTGCAAGTCTGAGTGTGTTAGTTCAGTGGGTGGTCTAAAGATGGTAGAACATTGTACGATTCTTTACTGCCGAAAATCAATAATCTTTTCAACTTTCAACACATTTTGAACCAGATACAGTAGGTGTCTTTATGCGTCCCTTTAACCGCATCACTGATTTGAAAATGGAGCAGAACCTAGGTGACAGCTTCCCCTATCATGTTGTTCCATACCGGTCCCAAATCAGTACTTTTGAAATGGTGCCGGTGCTCAAGCGATGCCCGTACATACAATATGAAAAGCATGCAAATTTAGACCAAAAACGATGCATTTCTGATTTTTGCGGAGTTTTGTGACATGCAAGTTGAAAAGAATATAGTAATAATTTAAATATGAATTATTATTCATTTAATTTTAAGGTTCAAATCTCCGTTGGGCATCTCTGTGTGGAGTTTGCATGTTCTCCCCGTGCGTGCGTGGGTTTTCTCCGGGTACTCCGGTTTCCCCCCACATTCCAAAAACATGCAGGTTAGGTTAATTGGTGACTCTAAATTGTGCATCGGTATGAATGNGACTCTAAAATTGTCCATCGGTATGAATGTGAGTGTGACTGGTTGTTTGTCTATATGTGCCCTGCGATTGACTGGCGACCAGTCCAGGGTGTACCCCGCCTCTCGCCCAAAGTCTGCTGGGATAGGCTCCAGCATCCCCGTGACCCTAATGAGGATAAGCGGCATAGAAAATGGATGGATTTAATTTTAAGAATACAGTAATCCCTCACAATAATGTGCTTCCAATTATGCGTCTTCACTCTATCACGGCTTTTCAAAAATATATGAATTAATAATCATACTGTTTTGTAGTTCAATACAGCTATTATTAGTCAAATGTATGCACATTTTACATATTGGTTGCCTAAATTAAGCATTTTCAAACAACACAACAAGCTTTTATTTCAGGCTTAGCAGACAGGTGCGATAACAATAATCCATAACACACGCTACTGTGTAACCCCCTCCAAATTCAACAGTCAAATCTGAACCCCTGACATCACTTCCTGTCTGCCTACCACGCAGCTCTTCCAGCACTGGAACACATTTGCAGCAACATATTTATGTCTTATTTTCTCTTTTCATATTTACTATGTTGGGTTTTACAACTCTAGAGGGCTCTAATAATGTTAAAACTGTACTTAGGGTGTCGCAAACAGGTTTCCTATGCTCTAACTACAAAAATATTTCATTTATAAGTAAGAAATCATACTTTGCAGAAATTCACTGA
This sequence comes from Oostethus manadensis, assembly GCA_024372805.1. NCBI lineage: Eukaryota > Metazoa > Chordata > Actinopteri > Syngnathiformes > Syngnathidae > Oostethus > Oostethus manadensis. Next base: position 5,800,727 of record QODF01000040.1, read on the forward strand.
TTACGGTCGGGTCTGGAATAAATTATTTGCAAGAAACTGTATAAATAAAAAAATGATAACTGAGGAATAGATTCAAATTCAAACAATAAAACCCACAACAAATTATCATAATTGTCACAGCAACGCAGACAATGTACAAAAAACATTGCTACATTTTACTATTTCAGCACATTTGTGGTGATGTTGGACTAGCATTACAACGTGTTTACTAGTTAATCCAACGTGCAAGAGTTGCGTAATAACTGAACAAAATGGAGTTAGTGTAGCGACATGCTTGTGCTGTAATGTTGGGCTTCCAAATTTCTGTGTTTCGAATGCACGACGCTGTGACTGCGGTGATTTCACACAATTTCCTAAGCGAAAAAAAAAAAAGCATTAAGCCTTTAATTTACTTTCACAGCATGAATTTAACTGCTGTAGTGTTTCTTGAAGCTTACATCCAGAAATTGTTTTACAAGCTCCCTTCCCTTTACCCCTCTTTGTGTAACCTGACTATGGGGGACAATCATCATTCCTCAGCTATTAGCAACATATCTCTGGCCAGTTCTGTATATGGGGCGAAGCTGTGTTGTCAGCTGGAGGGCTCTGGTTTCTCTACAGATGAGTGGAGAAGGGGATCTGTGACGCCTGTCAACAACCCCCAACGGCCCCTGGTTTCCTGTCCAGGCATCGCTCAGTGACCTCCATTACATGCCATTGAAGAACCAAAATGGCCTTTACTCTAGATTTCCACCTTGAAGTATTTATCATAATCATTGCTATGCTGAAACCCAAGAAACTTCATAATTCGTGCCCACCGAAGGCAAATGCAAACAGTGCAGGATATTGCACAGATGCAAATACACTGATATAGTGCATTTACTACGGAAGGCAGGAGAGTTTGTGTCTTTTTCAGGGGTCTAATTTTCATTGCAGATGTTAGAGATAGTCAACTGTAACTTTAGAAGAAGCACGAAGGGTTGGCCCAGCAGGAGGAAGGACTCCATGGGAGGTTGGGAAGACAATCACTAAGTCTGTTGGTCAAATGTCTTTAAAAAGAAGCACATGAGACTCCGTGCAAGCGGCTGCATGTGCAAGCTACAAAACGTCGAAAACACTGAAGCCACTTTTACTTCAGTAAAACAATCCCTCCTGATGCCAGAATGATTGTCATCTGAGCTTAAATGGCTTCCTCCAGTCTGACTCTTTGGGCATTAGAAGTAACATGAACTTGTAATAGTTCTCTTATGGCACAGAAGCTTAAAGCTGCAAAAATCACAGAATCAAAGAGAACTGAGCCATTCAAACGGCCTTCTTTGTATGTCATCTTTGTCCATCCATTCACTCCAATCCAATAAATTAGTATGTGAATTGCTGAGTAGCGTGCACACATTTATTGATTTCTCTATGTCTTCTTTCCATTCCGCTTTGTTTTTTGTTCCCTAACTCCTTCCACGTTTCCGATTCATCGACATTCATTCATTACATTTCCAACAACCGATTCAATGTCAAAATGTTAAGCTCATTCAGGACATGTTGCCTATGTATCAATATGTCAAAAAAAATCCCACATTTACTGTAATTTCAGATTTTCTATGTTTTATGTGTTTTCCCACTGAAAATGAATCAGCAGTTCCCTTGCTGGTGGAAAATAATTTTCCGCTTATTCTATGGGGTTACATGGGTATAGTGGTTAACTATACAGTGGCTGTTTCCCAACCTGATGGTTGCTGGCTCAATGCTCAGTCCTTGTGTAAAGCTTCTAAATATTTATACATTTCAATGTTCCTTGACTATTTTTACATTCCAGCATTTCAAATTCTGAAATGTTTGAAATTTCTCTGCAGTCACTATTCCCACATTTTTCAACCACTTGAAACGATTGCAACATCAAAGCGTTTAGGACATGTAGGCTATTAATCAGCACTATTGTAAAAATATCCATATTTTCCTCAATTCAATATTTAGTGTAAAATGTTTTCCATTGAACATATTTTAAATGTTTTTCAATGAATTTTACATTTAACATTACAGTCATCTCTGGGTGATTGAGATTAATTGGTTCCAGACTCAATGTCAGCAAAGTAGAATTCTATATTCTATATTCATGAATGGAATGTTTTTGTAGTTAGAGCACAGAAGACCAGTTTACGACTCTCTAAATAAAGTTTTTAACACTATTAGAGCCCTGTAGACAGGAAATAACCCAAAACTTTCCACTTACACACTGAACAGGAGAACTTCTTTTCACTCTGTTATGCCGTACATGCCATGGCTGACTCCATGCACTGTGATGGTAATGTCTCAATAATGAAACATTACTGATGCCTAGCGGCCATAATGCTACATATAGCTTTGACTTTTTTTTAGTAATAAATCTGTGATAAACTGTGATAGAAACTGTGATAGAGGGAGTGATAATAGAACAATAATGGATATAGATAACTGTACATGTAACATTCTGCTTATTCTCCGCACAAAGACATCATGGCTCATAGAGGGGTAATCTCCCAAGCTCGTTGTTTTTTTAATATTACAACATTCATTCTACATTTCTTTTTAGTATTTGCATACAATAATCTACTGATGTCCTTTTGGCCCCAGTGTTTATGCAGGTGTTAACCCAATCACTGCCCGATTAGCAAAATATCCATTTTCTATACCGCTTATCCTCATTAGGGTCACGGGGATGCTGGAGCCTATCCCAGCTGGCTTTGGGCGAGAGGCGGGGTACACCCTGGACTGGTCCCCAGTCAATCGCAGGGCACATATAGACAAACAAACATTCACACTCACATTCATACTAATGGACAATTTAGGGTCTCCAATTAACCTAACATGCATGTTTTTGGAATGTGGGAGGAAACCGGAGTACCCAGGGAAAACCCACCCACGCACGGGGAGAACATGCAAACTCCACGCAGAGATGCCCAACGGAGATTCGAACTCTGATCTCCTGACTGTGAGGCCAACATGCTACCCATTCATCCAACATGCGGCTGAACTCAATAATCTCAAAGGAAATTGTGGAAAACATTTATTTATTCTTTTTCCTGACCTGTTTGGGTCCAGGTTGCAGGGCCTTCAGTCTGAGCAGGGAACCCTATTGACAAGGGAGACCAAATTTTGTTTACCAAAAAACACAACCAGCAATGGGATACTCAAAAGATACTAAAAGTTTACTAAAATATGTTTAATCATTTCAATGCTTTTAAAGTCTGCTTCTCTGTATGGATAAAACATTACTGTAATAAAAAAAAATTCAATAACCAAAGGCACAATGTTCAAAAACTGGCACAAATTGCTGAATTTATTTTTCAGTGTTAAAATGATTCCAAAAACAGAACATCACAGCGATCTGTAGTGAAATGCTTGTTTAGTTTTGGTAAGTTACCAATATGTTTGGAAAAAGTGCACTCTAAAGTCTCCTTGAGAAACCTGAGAATTTGAATTGCGACATCCCTAGTTTACATCTCTGCGAGCGTCACAGGACTAGTACAGGTTTTGCTACTTCTTTGGGTTTTGGCAACACTCATTCAAAAAGCTGCCCACACATTGTGTCACATGCAGCAAAGAACCTTGATGCCATTAAATGTAATGGGTCAATGAAAAACAATAAAAACCAGACATTTTAATCACTTTCTTAAAAAAAAACATGACAGGATGTGAAAACAGGACACGTCCTGGGAAAACAGGATGCTTGGTCACTCCTGGCCACGCCATGGATGGACAAAAACTGAATAAAGTGCAAAAAGTAATGACGAGGGACAATAACTGTAACAAAAACAATATTACTGATGTTTGCTTTAAGAGCAGACCAATGGGGAGAAAAAGGTGGACAATTAGAAATTCAACAACAGGGTGCAATCCAGAAAACACAACAATTTAATTTGGACATCAAGGAAAAATAAACATATTAAACATACAATACACAACCTCAACACACATACTATACCAGTGGTCCTCATTACGCGTCCCATCAAACATCACCAAAACACAATGAAACCATTCAGGCTAGCCGCTAAGCGCTCTGTGTAGAGTTTGCATGTTCTCCCCGTGCGTGCGTGGGTTTTTGCGGGTACTGCGGTTTTCTCCCACAATCCAAAACCATGCATGTTAGGTTAATTGGCGACTCTAAATTGTCCATCGGTATGAATGTGAGTGTGAATGTTTGTTTGTCTGCCCTACAATTGACTGGCGACCAGTCCAGGGTGTACCCCGCCTCTCCCCATAAGTCAGCTGGGATAGGCTCCAGCATACCCACGACCCTAATGAGGATAAGCAGTATAGAAAATGGATTGATGATGGATGAAAGGGATAAAATAACATTTAAGGTTACTTTTACCTTCACTGAAGATGTGATTCTTGAGTGGCAACATTTTGAAAAAGAGAAGAAGGTGTTGGTCTTGCTGCCACGTCGTGTCTTTGGGAACAGTCACATCTTCAGTGTAGGTAAAAGTAACCTTAAATGTTCACTTATAACTTTCATGTATCATTTCTATGCATTTAGAATTGTTTTTGTATGTAAAACTGTAAAAAAATTACCAACAAAACGGAGGTACCACTGTATTTGTTTTATATTCTAGTTCATTAATGACACTCAAACATTGCATAAGGTGACAATTCCTATTAAACAAGTGCACATGTACGTGCATACAAACTCGGGCAAACAGTCCTCACGATGTTTCACCAAAATCCCTCTTACCTGCATGGCTTACATACAGGTACGGATGCGAGATAACAGAAGACAAGCATGCACGCGTACAAACACAAACTCATCTCCTACTAAGGTCAACCATGAGCCCAAAAGCCACTCACAGCGTAGCAGACTGAGCTAAGCGTTAAGTGAAACCACATCCTCTCTGATTGAATCTGTGGACCTGCTGGGTCTGCTGGGTGGCTGTGCAAACAAACTGAGCTTGCCCATTACAGCCCTGGCCTCTGTGGCGTCTCTCTCTCAAACACACACACACACACACACACACATGTCCTTAAAAACAAACGCTTACGGTCATTTTGGAAGTTGCATTTAGTGGGATGAAATTCTAAACCCTCACATGTTCTCCAATCTTCTTTATCTATGTCTAGAGCTAAATGCCTCCAAAATACACACACCTACTCCCTTTCAAACACACACACACAAAGTTTTACCATATTTATTCAAGTATGCATACCTGCCTGTTAATCTGCAATGCGTTTGTTGGCAAATGGTCAACACAAGGGGGCGGCAATAAAAATTGTGTGATTGCTTAGTAGATTTGTCTGACAAATCAAATGCAACATAACTGGCCAGTAAAGTAAAGTGTCAAGGCAAAAAAAAAAAATTGTTGGCTGTAGATCAGATTCAAATTGAATTCCGTGAGTTTAACAAACAGTGCTGTGACATAACATGACTGGGCATGAAGAATCATTAAGCTCTGCCTCTCATTTGTGTGTTATTTTTCACAGTGTTTGCTTGGCCCAGTCTTTCACCTTCAACGGCCTGATTTGCTCACTGACTCATTTAGGAACCTTATGTAACTCACTGATGAATGCAACCCTCAAGCTTTGTTTTCGTTAAACCCTCTGCCCTCCCTTTTTTTCTTTCCTCTCCAACCTGACTTTCAGGACTGTAGTTTTCTGCTGCCTCATTTACACAACGATTTACAAAAGAATTACGTTTTCAAGTCAGATAACATCTCTGACAAGTATGCATTATTTCTTACACTTAATTTTTCTTTCTAAAGATTACCAATCTGGAAATGCCCAGTAATTCACAGGGTTTAAAATACCGTAAATTCTGATATATAAGTTTTATTAGCCGCATGTGTCCACTTCGTAAAAAAGCTGCATGGGGACCAGGCAACTCTTTATTTGACAGGAGCCCATCATGAGCTATGAAAAAACTCATGACGAGTTTGTCAACCCATTAGAAATTGCAGGATGTCATTACTCAGTATAACAGACTAACTTCCATTGTCATCTTACAAACAGCACTAAACTCATCACATAGCATTTTAACACATAAAAGGTATATCTAATAAGTACCCAAACCATACAAGTCGACAATGAAAAAACAACATTTTCTCATAATACATTTCGTCTGAGCAAAGCATTTCATTGGAGGACACACCGCAAAGAAAATGATGGATGGTGCTGCAATGCTGCCTCTGTCCAGAAGGAACCAGAAGAGGTCAGAGCCCAGAGGGAAGCTGATGTCATTGCAACGTCCCTGTCATTATGCAATCAATACCGAAAGCATAATCAGTTCTACGCATGCACAGAACGCATCTGCATCCGGTCGACCTACTTTTCGGTAGTCACGTCTTGGGCAAACTAATTTGTAGTACTCCAATGTGAAATCTACGCCATCTTTCAATCAAGGATTTACGCACTGCGTACGTTTTCACAAAGCTCAGTCTTGAATACTAGAGAAAGAAACATATGCGGGTAAAAAACATCAGAATGCTAGCTTTATAGCTAAGAGTCATTAATAAGATAACCCCCAAGTGTATTACATATAGGAAGTATGGTTATTGATCATTTATGTTCAGCCACACGTCGCAGAAGTACTTGGCCAATGAAGTGACGCAGGCATGTGAAGAACCGATCCTGTTTCCGATATGGATTATGTAATGACAGCCCCAATGAATGCTTTGCATGGACGCAATACGATGTTGGAAAGTTTTAATAGAGTTTTTTTACATTTTAGGGATTTTATTGGTGCATGTCTGTATATTTCTCAGGTATACCTTTTGCTGTGTGATGAGTTTGATGAGTTTGGTGTTCTTGTTGTAATGACACTGTGAGTCAGACTGTTACAGTTATACTGTTATACAGTATATATTGTCCTCCTGCAATTCTCAATGAGTTGATTGTTGTGAGATCACTGATGATTGGCTGTTGCCAAAAAAAGAGCTACCGTTTCCTCACTGACTTGCGAGCGGTACAGTATTTAAACAATTATGGTAATGGTAATGGTTTAATTTTATTTGAACATGCATGTAAAGTGTGAGTGAGTGTTGTATTAACAATTATAACTAAACATTGTTGTGGTACAGACAATGTACTCACTAGGATGAAAAGTTCCTAGTACAAGTATAAGGTGATAGTAACAAACATAGCATGGACAGTCAACAGACTCTCCAAGGAATGAAGTAATATGGCCTTGGATGTACACAATATTTTCCTTGTATTTTGTAAACATCAACTGTTTGTAATGTTTCTTGAAGTCACTCATTGTAGAGCATTGTTTTACTTCTTTACTTAATTTGTTCCACTGTTTGATTCCACATACCGAAGTACTAAAAGTTTTTTGTGTTGTTCTTGCATATTTGTGTTTTAAGTCTAGTTTATTCTTGAGATCATATTTTCTTCTCTTGTTGAGAAAAAATGTATGACATTCTTTGGTAACTGCTTGTTGTTTGCTTTTGCATCATTTTAGCGGTTTAAAGGTTTATTTTAATAACTGTGATTTTTAAAACAGTGGATTTTTATGTTCTTTATACGCCGCGTTATGGATTATCCTAATTGATCTTTTTTGCAGTACATTAGGCGAGTAAAGTGTATTTTTGTAGTTATTTCCCCATATCTCCACAAAATAATTAGTAGTAGTTCTGAAGTAACGGAGATGTCATGAGATTAGAATTTAGCCAAATATTAGCTGCACTGCAGTATTTTAGCATTCTAAAACTCCATTGTATCTTAACAATTAGTCATTTGACGCCACAAAAGAGCAAAGCCATTCCTGTCTGGACACCCCTCATTCTTTAGAGGATACATGGACTGCATCTTGCGCCAAGTTGTCAGACTAGAGCCAGTCTGACAGTGTCCCACGAAGTCTTTAAACATGAACTGCTGAAGCATGCTCGGATGAGACAACTGAACAGTCCAGGTCTGATCGATTCAATGCCCTGAAAATACAATGACCTCAGTGAGAATATTCACAGACATGTGCTATAAAGTCAGTGTTTAAGACACCAGTGGTGTGCTGTCATGGCCAGCAAAGCCTTCTCTGCTGGCCTAAACAATATCAAAAGCACTGGCCTTCATTTTCAACGTAAATTCTAGTATTTGTCCCATGATATTGTATTAATTTATTCCCAACGGTCTATTATCTAAATTTGGTAGTGTGTCTCCTGGTTGCATGTAAGATATTTTGCCCAATCAATTTCAGCTTCTATGTTCCCATGTCAATCAATTCAGTTGCAGGCCTTCAGAATCAATAGTGCTGGCCCATGTCACCTAAACACTATTAGTAATGCGGCTAGTTCTTTAATCAATCAACTTTCAGATTAATCTCACCGGGTCAGCTATCTGGCGCACAGTAATGTGAGTCTACTGTCCTCCGATTGGCGCGCTTGAACGCATGATCAAAGCAAATCAGTGAGTCTGTATGTTTTATATATGTCTGGGAAAGGTTTCATTTGCAACTTCCTTGGGTAGTCTTCCAGGACAGTGCTTACGAATGAGTGATGACTGTGATTTTTTTATATTTATGTATTTTTTTTAGATTGTATTGATTAAGTGTTGATTCTGAACTAGAGTTTGTAGTTGTTTAGAGATCATGTACTCAAAGATAAAGGGCTACCTCCACTATGGGTTATTTTGCAGCTGTGCTCAATAAGAAAAGCAGTGTGGTGTAACTATGTTCGTTAGCAAAGAACTACATTGTCCACAGTTGATGACATCATAGACGTGAGCCGGAGCTCGGGAACAATTACTTCCGGTTCCAGTTACCGTTTTGAGAGCATGCTAAAATGCTAACCGGGAAATACGCTTATGAAGGTTACACTGTCTTGCACACTGAAAGTGGCTTGCAAGGTAAGGAGAGATAGCACTGATGACATTTAGTTATGCTTTATCAGTAAAAGCCTACGGTAAGGAGAGATAGCACTGATGACATTTAGTCATGCTTTATCAGTCTAGTGTTCTCGTGCAACGTGTTGGAACAACGACTCAAAACCAAGTTAAACCAGAGCCAATGAAGACAATGTTGTTGTAAGATTGACCATTTACTTTAAAACATCTTCACAGACATGCCGGTGAAAACTGAAAAATAAGGTGACACAAAAATTCTCAGCATTCCTGTACATATGACCAAAGCGAATGTGACGTCATCATTACGCTATATAAAGATACTGTGAAATAAAATACTTTTAGCAAAAAAATGAAACAAGTAACAACATATTGCTTTTGCACATCAATATATAAAAGACAAAAAAATGCAACAAGGAAATATCCAAATATTATTAACAAATGCCTTCAGGGCGACACACTCCCCACCTGGCCTATTTGAGGCCACTAAGAACATACACATAGACTCTAGTCCTTGGCGCAGTCCATTTCTGTTTCTGTTGTTTCAGCAACATTGTATCCAGGATTCTTCTGGCAATCCCGATCATGCGCTCCCAAGAGCCTCCCAACTGGGAAGCATGATGTGGGTTGAAGCTCCAACTGCATTGTTGATCACCGAGGTACTTCTGCACTGCCTTGTCCATTCGAAGCTCCTTGCATGCTCTTGTAAAATTAGCGCCACAATCCGAGTGGAGCTGTTTTGCGGGACCTCGGAGTGCTAAGAAGCACCTAAGTGCGTTGATGCAACCGGAAGTATCCATAGACTCAATTAACTCAATATGGACAGCTCTTGAATAGAGACAAGTGAACATTATGGCCCACATCTCTGCTTGTCCTTCTCTGGTGCGTCTGGAGACAACAGCCCAAGGTCCAAACACAACGTGGCCCACATATGTAAAGGGAAGGCAAGTTTTGAGATGTTCAGGGGGTAAATTAGACATGTGCTGTTCTTCAAACTCCCCTGGAAGTTTCCGACAAGTTATGCATTTGTGAACAACCAAGTTAATTAGGGACGTCCCTCCTAGAATCCACAATCCCGCTGCTCGGATTGCTCCTTTGGTGAAATGACGACCTTGATGTTTTACAGGCACATGATGATGCCGTGTGAGTAGCAAAGAGATTTGCCTATTTTTGGGAAGGATTACTGGATCCTTTTCTTGAGGTGTGAGTTCAGAATGCTTTAGTCATCCTCCCACACAAATGAGTCCATCATCCAATGTCGGGCTGAGTTTCAGCAAAGGGCTGTTCCTTAGAACTGGCTTCTTGGCTCGTAAAGCCGAAAGCTCTCTTGCTGCTTTTTGCGATGCCTTCATCCTTTGCTTGGGCAATTTCATCTGCTGTCTGTGGTATGCTGACATCTGTGCCAACCTCTGCATCCATCCTTCCAGTTTGTCTGTTTGTGGGTTCTTGCAATATGAATGAGAAACGCCACTCCTAAGGATGTGAAAGTCGAGAGGCGTTGGAAGTGATCTGGGTGAAGCATTGGACCTTATAGACAATTAGCTCAAACCGTTCACTGGTTTGTGTAGTCTTCTCAGATGTCTTTCGCAGAAGTGCTGGTCCATGAAGCCAATACTGTATGTTTGTGCAAGGCTGGATACCGGCAGGGATTTTGATGCACAATCTGCAGGGTTTTCTTCTGAGCACACGTACTTCCACTGCTCAGGTTTTGAAGAATGACGGATACGTTGGACTCTGTTATGGACATAAGTGTAAATCATTTCTTGGCATTGCAGATGTAGCCGAGTACCACTTTACTGTCTGTATGAAGGTTAAAGGTCCAGTTCATCTTGAATGAGATCTGCCATTTCTACTGCTAGAACAGCAGCACACAGCTCAAGTTTCGGGATAGTGGACTCAGATATAGTTGCCAGTTTGGTCTTACCTATTACAAATCCAACTTCTGCTTTTCCCTCCTGCTAAACTATTTTCAGATAAGCCACAGCCTTATTGGATGCATCTGAAAACACGCATAATTCTGTGAATGCCACTTTGCTGGATGACACTGTGGTACATGCGTGGAGTATGAAGCTCCTTTAGGCCTTCACGAGAATCTCTCCAGGTCTCTCAAGCTTCAGGCAGGGGTGTGTCCCAATCCAAAAGTTCGGAGGTAAATTCTCTGAGACAGGCTCCTCCCTGGATCGTGACGGTGCCAGAATTTCCAAGGGGTCAAAACACTGTTAATAGTGGAGAGTACTCTGAAAGGCTTGTTTGTCGCTGATGCAAAGTATGTGAATGTATCAGATGCAATCTCCCAGAGCAACCCTAAGCTTCGCTGTGTGGGATCCAAATCACCACTCAGGTCCAAGTCTATGAACACATGGGCACAATCTTGAGGTGATGATCCAAGAAGGCTTTGGTGACTTCTTAGAGTTTGACACAAACTTGTGCAAGCAAAGGTTTAATTCAGCAAGCAAAGACTTTGTCCTTTGAGCAGGTCTATTTCCTCTTCTTCAGATGGTAAAGATATTAAGCCATCATCTATGTAAAAGAGTCTTTCCACAAACTTGACAGTATCAGCTTCATGCTGGTGTCCACCTTCTTTGATGGCCTTTTGTAGTCCATAGATTGCCACAGCAAGAGATGGTGTGTTGCCAAATACGTGGACCCTCATACAGTACTCAATAACTGGCTTACTGAGATCGTTGTCCTGGTGCCACAGGAACCACAAGAGGTTTCCATGGTCTTCATGCGTCAAAAAACAGTGAAACATTTGCTGTATGTCTGCCATAATTGCAACCCTTTCCTTCCGGAAGTGCTGAAGAACTCCAAGCAGGGCATTGTTAAGATCAGGTCCTGAAAGTAGCACATCATTTAGGGAGATACCTGCGTGCTGGGCACTGGAATCAAATACAACTCTTATCTGATTCGGCTTTTGTGGGTGATATAGACCAAAGGATGGCAAATACCAGCACTCCTCATCTTTCATCAACGGTGGTGCCACCTTTGCGTGTTTGTTGGTGATGAGCTTTCCTATAAACGTGACAAACTGTTCCTGCATTTCAGGTATAAAAGACCAAAAATATGCAACAAGGAAATATGCAAATATTCTAAACAAATCCTTTCAGGGCCACACAATCAGTAAAATCCTACTGCCCTGTGACTGTGATCAGCTTGATCATGAAAATATCTATGTTCTTTTATCTTGGCCCATGCAGACAGAAAGGCTTACTTAGCCCTCAGATGTCATCCAAGGCTAAGAGTGTGACCTCTTTGGAAACAGCTTACACAGCACACGGCTTTGGACACAGCCATGGGAAAGTTTTGTCGGCGATAAAAGCGAGGAAGATGAGTCAGAGCCGAGAAACATTATATCTTGTTTGGACAGTGGTTTCCTCATGCAGGTCAACTACTGCCACCCTCGGAGATCAGTAGAGGATGTTTTCCTCTTCACACAATTCTCTTCACTACCTATGGCAGTTTAGGATGTCTCTCTTTGGTCATTTAGCTACAAATAGATGGGGGGGGGGGGGTTCATCCTCGTAATAATAGCGTGTAACACAAGAACATTAGAGCACAGATTTTTGCATGAATCACGTTCAAGGATCACCAGCAAATGTCAAAATACTATGAGTAATCGAGATGCCCATAAAAATGTTTACTTTGACACTCTAACACAAATCAAAAGGAAGTCGTCAAATCAATTGTCTCCATCTTTCATGTGCAACTGTTAACAACAAGTTAACGGATGGACAATGCAGGTATCAAAATCAACGATTACACACAAGTATACATGCAAAACAACACTATTTTATACTGATCCATAACCCGCATGGCATACTGGGTAACCACCTATTGGGGAATTGTCNAGGATTTACGCACTGCGTACGTTTTCACAAAGCTCAGTCTTGAATACTAGAGAAAGAAACATATGCGGGTAAAAAACATCAGAATGCTAGCTTTATAGCTAAGAGTCATTAATAAGATAACCCCCAAGTGTATTACATATAGGAAGTATGGTTATTGATCATTTATGTTCAGCCACACGTCGCAGAAGTACTTGGCCAATGAAGTGACGCAGGCATGTGAAGAACCGATCCTGTTTCCGATATGGATTATGTAATGACAGCCCCAATGAATGCTTTGCATGGACGCAATACGATGTTGGAAAGTTTTAATAGAGTTTTTTTACATTTTAGGGATTTTATTGGTGCATGTCTGTATATTTCTCAGGTATACCTTTTGCTGTGTGATGAGTTTGATGAGTTTGGTGTTCTTGTTGTAATGACACTGTGAGTCAGACTGTTACAGTTATACTGTTATACAGTATATATTGTCCTCCTGCAATTCTCAATGAGTTGATTGTTGTGAGATCACTGATGATTGGCTGTTGCCAAAAAAAGAGCTACCGTTTCCTCACTGACTTGCGAGCGGTACAGTATTTAAACAATTATGGTAATGGTAATGGTTTAATTTTATTTGAACATGCATGTAAAGTGTGAGTGAGTGTTGTATTAACAATTATAACTAAACATTGTTGTGGTACAGACAATGTACTCACTAGGATGAAAAGTTCCTAGTACAAGTATAAGGTGATAGTAACAAACATAGCATGGACAGTCAACAGACTCTCCAAGGAATGAAGTAATATGGCCTTGGATGTACACAATATTTTCCTTGTATTTTGTAAACATCAACTGTTTGTAATGTTTCTTGAAGTCACTCATTGTAGAGCATTGTTTTACTTCTTTACTTAATTTGTTCCACTGTTTGATTCCACATACCGAAGTACTAAAAGTTTTTTGTGTTGTTCTTGCATATTTGTGTTTTAAGTCTAGTTTATTCTTGAGATCATATTTTCTTCTCTTGTTGAGAAAAAATGTATGACATTTTTTGGTAACTGCTTGTTGTTTGCTTCATGCATCATTTTAACGGTTTAAAGGTTTATTTTAATAACTGTGATTTTTGAAACAGTGGATTTTTATGTTCTTTATACGTCGCGTTATGGATTATCCTAATTGATCTTTTTTGCAGTACATTAGGCGAGTAAAGTGTACTTTTGTAGTTATTTCCCCATATCTCCACAAAATAATTAGTAGTAGTTCTGAAGTAACGGAGATGTCATGAGATTAGAATTTAGCCAAATATTAGCTGCACTGCAGTATTTTAGCATTCTAAAACTCCATTGTATCTTAACAATTAGTCATTTGACGCCACAAAAGAGCAAAGCCATTCCTGTCTGGACACCCCTCATTCTTTAGAGGATACATGGACTGCATCTTGCGCCAAGTTGTCAGACTAGAGCCAGTCTGACAGTGTCCCACGAAGTCTTTAAACATGAACTGCTGAAGCATGCTCGGATGAGACAACTGAACAGTCCAGGTCTGATCGATTCAATGCCCTGAAAATACAATGACCTCAGTGAGAATATTCACAGACATGTGCTATAAAGTCAGTGTTTAAGACACCAGTGGTGTGCTGTCATGGCCAGCAAAGCCTTCTCTGCTGGCCTAAACAATATCAAAAGCACTGGCCTTCATTTTCAACGTAAATTCTAGTATTTGTCCCATGATATTGTATTAATTTATTCCCAACGGTCTATTATCTAAATTTGGTAGTGTGTCTCCTGGTTGCATGTAAGATATTTTGCCCAATCAATTTCAGCTTCTATGTTCCCATGTCAATCAATTCAGTTGCAGGCCTTCAGAATCAATAGTGCTGGCCCATGTCACCTAAACACTATTAGTAATGCGGCTAGTTCTTTAATCAATCAACTTTCAGATTAATCTCACCGGGTCAGCTATCTGGCGCACAGTAATGTGAGTCTACTGTCCTCCGATTGGCGCGCTTGAACGCATGATCAAAGCAAATCAGTGAGTCTGTATGTTTTATATATGTCTGGGAAAGGTTTCATTTGCAACTTCCTTGGGTAGTCTTCCAGGACAGTGCTTACGAATGAGTGATGACTGTGATTTTTTTATATTTATGTATTTTTTTTAGATTGTATTGATTAAGTGTTGATTCTGAACTAGAGTTTGTAGTTGTTTAGAGATCATGTACTCAAAGATAAAGGGCTACCTCCACTATGGGTTATTTTGCAGCTGTGCTCAATAAGAAAAGCAGTGTGGTGTAACTATGTTCGTTAGCAAAGAACTACATTGTCCACAGTTGATGACATCATAGACGTGAGCCGGAGCTCGGGAACAATTACTTCCGGTTCCAGTTACCGTTTTGAGAGCATGCTAAAATGCTAACCGGGAAATACGCTTATGAAGGTTACACTGTCTTGCACACTGAAAGTGGCTTGCAAGGTAAGGAGAGATAGCACTGATGACATTTAGTTATGCTTTATCAGTAAAAGCCTACGGTAAGGAGAGATAGCACTGATGACATTTAGTCATGCTTTATCAGTCTAGTGTTCTCGTGCAACGTGTTGGAACAACGACTCAAAACCAAGTTAAACCAGAGCCAATGAAGACAATGTTGTTGTAAGATTGACCATTTACTTTAAAACATCTTCACAGACATGCCGGTGAAAACTGAAAAATAAGGTGACACAAAAATTCTCAGCATTCCTGTACATATGACCAAAGCGAATGTGACGTCATCATTACGCTATATAAAGATACTGTGAAATAAAATACTTTTAGCAAAAAAATGAAACAAGTAACAACATATTGCTTTTGCACATCAATATATAAAAGACAAAAAAATGCAACAAGGAAATATCCAAATATTATTAACAAATGCCTTCAGGGCGACACACTCCCCACCTGGCCTATTTGAGGCCACTAAGAACATACACATAGACTCTAGTCCTTGGCGCAGTCCATTTCTGTTTCTGTTGTTTCAGCAACATTGTATCCAGGATTCTTCTGGCAATCCCGATCATGCGCTCCCAAGAGCCTCCCAACTGGGAAGCATGATGTGGGTTGAAGCTCCAACTGCATTGTTGATCACCGAGGTACTTCTGCACTGCCTTGTCCATTCGAAGCTCCTTGCATGCTCTTGTAAAATTAGCGCCACAATCCGAGTGGAGCTGTTTTGCGGGACCTCGGAGTGCTAAGAAGCACCTAAGTGCGTTGATACAACCGGAAGTATCCATAGACTCAATTAACTCAATATGGACAGCTCTTGAATAGAGACAAGTGAACATTATGGCCCACATCTCTGCTTGTCCTTCTCTGGTGCGTCTGGAGACAACAGCCCAAGGTCCAAACACAACGTGGCCCACATATGTAAAGGGAAGGCAAGTTTTGAGAAGTTCAGGGGGTAAATTAGACATGTGCTGTTCTTCAAACTCCCCTGGAAGTTTCCGACAAGTTATGCATTTGTGAACAACCAAGTTAATTAGGGACGTCCCTCCTAGAATCCACAATCCCGCTGCTCGGATTGCTCCTTTGGTGAAATGACGACCTTGATGTTTTACAGGCACATGATGATGCCGTGTGAGTAGCAAAGAGATATGCCTATTTTTGGGAAGGATTACTGGATCCTTTTCTTGAGGTGTGAGTTCAGAATGCTTTAGTCATCCTCCCACACAAATGAGTCCATCATCCAATGTCGGGCTGAGTTTCAGCAAAGGGCTGTTCCTTAGAACTGGCTTCTTGGCTCGTAAAGCCGAAAGCTCTCTTGCTGCTTTTTGCGATGCCTTCATCCTTTGCTTGGGCAATTTCATCTGCTGTCTGTGGTATGCTGACATCTGTGCCAACCTCTGCATCCATCCTTCCAGTTTGTCTGTTTGTGGGTTCTTGCAATATGAATGAGAAACGCCACTCCTAAGGATGTGAAAGTCGAGAGGCGTTGGAAGTGATCTGGGTGAAGCATTGGACCTTATAGACAATTAGCTCAAACCGTTCACTGGTTTGTGTAGTCTTCTCAGATGTCTTTCGCAGAAGTGCTGGTCCATGAAGCCAATACTGTATGTTTGTGCAAGGCTGGATACCGGCAGGGATTTTGATGCACAATCTGCAGGGTTTTCTTCTGAGCACACGTACTTCCACTGCTCAGGTTTTGAAGAATGACGGATACGTTGGACTCTGTTATGGACATAAGTGTAAATCATTTCTTGGCATTGCAGATGTAGCCGAGTACCACTTTACTGTCTGTATGAAGGTTAAAGGTCCAGTTCATCTTGAATGAGATCTGCCATTTCTACTGCTAGAACAGCAGCACACAGCTCAAGTTTCGGGATAGTGGACTCAGATATAGTTGCCAGTTTGGTCTTACCTATTACAAATCCAACTTCTGCTTTTCCCTCCTGCTAAACTATTTTCAGATAAGCCACAGCCTTATTGGATGCATCTGAAAACACGCATAATTCTGTGAATGCCACTTTGCTGGATGACACTGTGGTACATGCGTGGAGTATGAAGCTCCTTTAGGCCTTCACGAGAATCTCTCCAGGTCTCTCAAGCTTCAGGCAGGGGTGTGTCCCAATCCAAAAGTTCGGAGGTAAATTCTCTGAGACAGGCTCCTCCCTGGATCGTGACGGTGCCAGAATTTCCAAGGGGTCAAAACACTGTTAATAGTGGAGAGTACTCTGAAAGGCTTGTTTGTCGCTGATGCAAAGTATGTGAATGTATCAGATGCAATCTCCCAGAGCAACCCTAAGCTTCGCTGTGTGGGATCCAAATCACCACTCAGGTCCAAGTCTATGAACACATGGGCACAATCTTGAGGTGATGATCCAAGAAGGCTTTGGTGACTTCTTAGAGTTTGACACAAACTTGTGCAAGCAAAGGTTTAATTCAGCAAGCAAAGACTTTGTCCTTTGAGCAGGTCTATTTCCTCTTCTTCAGATGGTAAAGATATTAAGCCATCATCTATGTAAAAGAGTCTTTCCACAAACTTGACAGTATCAGCTTCATGCTGGTGTCCACCTTCTTTGATGGCCTTTTGTAGTCCATAGATTGCCACAGCAAGAGATGGTGTGTTGCCAAATACGTGGACCCTCATACAGTACTCAATAACTGGCTTACTGAGATCGTTGTCCTGGTGCCACAGGAACCACAAGAGGTTTCCATGGTCTTCATGCACCAAAAAACAGTGAAACATTTGCTGTATGTCTGCCATAATTGCAACCCTTTCCTTCCGGAAGTGCTGAAGAACTCCAAGCAGGGGATTGTTAAGATCAGGTCCTGAAAGTAGCACATCATTTAGGGAGATGCCTGCGTGCTGGGCACTGGAATCAAATACAACTCTTATCTGATTCGGCTTTTGTGGGTGATATACACCAAAGGATGGCAAATACCAGCACTCCTCATCTTTCATCAACGGTGGTGCCACCTTTGCGTGTTTGTTGGTGATGAGCTTTCCTCTAAACGTGACATACTGTTCCTGCATCTCAGGTATAAAAGACCAAAAATATGCAACATGGAAATATGCAAATATTCTAAACAAATCCTTTCAGGGCCACACAATCAGTAAAATCCTACTGCCCTGTGACTGTGATCAGCTTGATCATGAAAATATCTATGTTCTTTTATCTTGGCCCATGCGGACAGAAAGACTTACTTAGCCCTCAGATGTCATCCAAGGCTAAGAGTGTGACCTCTTTGGAAACAGCTTACACAGCACACGGCTTTGGACACAGCCATGGGAAAGTTTTGTCGGCGATAAAAGCGAGGAAGATGAGTCAGAGCCGAGAAACATTATATCTTGTTTGGACAGTGGTTTCCTCATGCAGGTCAACTACTGCCACCCTCGGAGATCAGTAGAGGATGTTTTCCTCTTCACACAATTCTCTTCACTACCTATGGCAGTTTAGGATGTCTCTCTTTGGTCATTTAGCTACAAATAGATGGGGGGGGGGGGGTTCATCCTCGTAATAATAGCGTGTAACACAAGAACATTAGAGCACAGATTTTTGCATGAATCACGTTCAAGGATCACCAGCAAATGTCAAAATACTATGAGTAATCGAGATGCCCATAAAAATGTTTACTTTGACACTCTAACACAAATCAAAAGGAAGTCGTCAAATCAATTGTCTCCATCTTTCATGTGCAACTGTTAACAACAAGTTAACAGATGGACAATGCAGGTATCAAAATCAACGATTACACACAAGTATACATGCAAAACAACACTATTTTATACTGATCCATAACCCGCATGGCATACTGGGTAACCACCTATTGGGGAATTGTCCACATGAGCTTCCCAGCATTTATAAGCAGTTATAAACAAAAATCTTGTTTTGATCAAAAATCCTCAAATTTGCATGTTCATGATTCACCATTCATAATTATGCAGTGAGCCACTGTCATCCACAGTCAAGTGTAACCCAAGACTGGCATGGTGGATAATGAAACCAAACAAGGTAAAGCTGCACAATCTCTTATGGAATCCCAAGAGTGCCAAAATAAAAGGAAATACATGTGCAACTATAAAGAGAATTAATAATCCCAAAAAAAACAAATGTAGTCATATTCTTTTTCCGTTTTGTCTTTGCTTTTTCTGTATTGTCTTTGGGTTTTTTCTTATAATAACTTATACGTTTTAGGTTTTTTTCAATTAGTGAAAAAATGCTTAGGTCATGCATGCAAAGTTATAAAACATTACAAAAATGTGCATGGTTTTGTGACTCAGTCAAATAAAAAAGTCTCTTTGTCCAATCCTGTAATTTGTCATTGTGGTTTTCTTAAAAGTAATGTTCAAATATCGCCACTTTGTCGTGGGACCAACATCACACATCGTTTCGTCTCATGTGCTGAGTGTATTATTTGATTGTTGCATCTTGTTTTACAAATCACCCACTGACACCAACAGAAATATATTTTTCACTCTTTTTTCAGTGCCTCTACTCCCATCTCAGTAACCACCTCAGTTACCGTCGGTAAAGACAGCTCCATGTCATGGAATGCAATGTCACCATGACACTTCACCTGCTGTTCCCAACATTCCCCGCTTAGCTTCTGTAATCCTTGGGCCATTGTCATTATAAACACACGGTGGATCAAACCCAGTATGTGTGCGTAGGTGGTGGTGGGGGTGTGGAGACTGATGACTAGTCTTGGTGCAGAATATTCTATTTACAAAGACACTGTCCATGAGGTGCTCTCTCTCGCTGTCTCTCATACATGCACACCTGCAACACAGGTACATCAATTCATCACTAATGATCCTGTGTGCAGAGACCTCGTCCCACATGCACGTATGCTAAATCATAACCTCACGTACATATAAGTGTACATGAGTGGGCCACCCAAATATTCTATTCACCCAACATGCTCTTTTTATTCTTTACCGGTTTGCTTTGTGGTTTCATTCATCACAATCGCTGTTCTTCCAAGATCGTATTCCTAAAATAATGGAAAATGTAAATGCACTTCGGCTGGCAGGCCCACCCAAAGTCAATTGTTAGCAGATTAATGAAACATGCAAATATCCGGGGCTCCAGCTATGTCGCTTTCACATGCAGAACCAGTGATTTTGCTATTCATCTTTTTTTTTAGTGCCTAAAATACAAATAAAATACAAGTCGGAAGAGTGGCTAAACTATCCAGCCAGTTTTCAACAATCTCCGTCAAGCATCATCATACTTGGGCTTACAAACTGCCTGAGCATCGCTATACCCAAAGTATAAAACAGACGAGGCTATAATAACCCTCGGTGTACTCTGGGTGGGGGGCATACTCTGGACTCTTACACCGGCTCCACACAACAACAACTCAGATAGGTTGCATATGTGCTTCCACTACCAAATTAGTCTGGGGCAGTTAGGGACCTTAGGGGCTATTTTGTATGCGCATATTTATGTGTAAAAAGTGTACATGCACGCATCATCTTTGAGGTGAACTTGCTTCCATGATCTTACCACATGCAGTTTTAAAAATACATTGTTGATGTAGATTAACTTTTACAAGACTTTTCTCTTGTAATTTTTCTTGTCATAATCATGACTTTATTGCCATAATATTTTTTACTTACATGTTTACTGACCTAATTTTCCCAAATGACAACTAAAATTACAGTACATTATTTTCTCTCATAATGTTATAAGTGTCTTCTTTTCCTTTCAGGGTATCCCTGCTTATTCTCATAAAATTGTGAATTTTTTTTCTCATTAAAATTCCATTTTTTAAAAACTTAATATTATGACTTTATTCTCTTACAATTTCTGCTGTTGCTTATTTGAAACATTTTTCCATATATTTGAACTTTATTCTTGTCTAATTAGACTCTTGTCTAATAGATAATAATGATAATAATAATAATGACAATAATAATATTGTCTAATAGTATTATGACTTTATTCTGTAATATTTAGACTTTATTCCTGTAAGACTATAAATTTTCCCAAACCTAATATTCTAAAAATTACAACTTCATTTTTTTTCATAACACTGTGACATAAAAAAACAAACAAAAAAACTTTTTTTCTGTAATATTTCATTTTTAGGCTGAAATATGGCATTACTTTTCTTCATAATTATACTTCATTCATATGAAATGGTGACTTGTTTTCCTGTTAGATTACAACTTTTTTCTCTTAATAGTTTGACTTTATTATTATATAATTACTGCTGTTTTTTCCATTTTTGCTGTTTTGTTTTTTTTTCTTAAATAATTTTTAAAAATGCCAATGCTCTGCACTTTGGACACAGCTAGTTTAGCCTTCAGCCTGGTTGCCAAGCTAACGCTAAAAAAAAAAAAAAAAAAACTCCCTGTTATCAACGAAAAAACTATGTAGCAAAGTAGAGTAGCAATGTTTTCTGACAAAGGTCTTTTGAAAGGTTTTTTAAAATCAATGATTGAAATGTATTATTATAAATGAATAATATTTTAACTATATGTTCAATGAAATTTTTAAATAATTCTTAAATTAAAAATATTCACACTTTCTTGCCACAAACAATATTTTTTCAATGCATTTAGTCTTGAAGAATTATACTGTTTAGTTCAAATCAAGTTATCCACATTTGGAATGCATCACATAACATTTTATAAAGTAGTACATGCAACATCCTGTATCACATGTTTTTTTTGCAATTTTGCAGACGGGATTTTAACTGTCAGCAGTCGGCTTACACTGTGTCCGCTTTTAACTTTAACTGTGTTCACACACCATACAAATCACGCACCTTAACCTGACAAACCCGCTGTTCAAACTGGTTTATGTGCACACACAAACATGAACACACACGTGCGCACATGCTCACTATGAATAGAGGGAATGCTGTTTTCTGCACCAAACAACAATGCCAAAACTGTGTGCTTGAGCCAAGTTGTTGGTAGGCCTGGTTTCACTCAGCACATAAGCCTCGTAAACCCTTAACACACACACACACACACACACACACACATGCTAATGCTGTTTTGGTCCCCCTTCCAATAGCAAATAGACATGGGACAGATTTCCACTATTGCGCTTTTATATATTTATATAAAACTGTGTGTGTGTGTGTGTGCGTGTGTGTGTGTGTGTGTGCGTGTGTCTGTGTGTGTGTGTGTGCACATTTGTTTGGAGAAAAAAGGCTTGGTGACACAGGATTGACCAGGACAGCGCAGAATAAACAAGGTCCTAAGTAAAATGGCTGCCCATTCAGGGAGCATACTAGCAGGATCAACAGTGTTCACCCGTGTCCCGAGGCTACAAAGACAGGGGACAGGGAAGAAAAAAAAAGCAATTTAATGTTTACTGATGAAAAGTTAGAATTTAAGGGCCCTGACATAAACTAGCAGTCAGATTTAGTTGTGTTCACCAAGTCCTGATATATTTTAGACCATAAACTTTACTGCAACCGTGTGTCCATTAACTTCTCGGTACCTTTAGCAGGCACCAATGTAGATGCAAAGCGTTTGTTGCGCTTTCTTAGTCCTGGTTTGGTGCCTTTTTTTTTTCATCTGTCAAGTGACCGTGCACATAGGCTTTGGTTTTTATAGATGCAACCAGCAAAAGCACGACACAAAAATGGTTTGTCAAACTTAGAGTGCAATCACACAGCTGCAGCTGATTTGTCTGCTATAAAAAACAAACTTTAATATGTTTGTAGGATGTGGATTGTATGAGGAAATGCTCCAAGCTTTTTTATTGATCATTAGCAGGCAAACTAAATCTTTTTGTTTTCTGTGTTCTTGTACCATTCATTATGGACAGTGTAGGTTGACTTGGTGGCAGTGTATTACTGTACTTATGGAAGTTTGCCTTCCCAGGGGGGGCAAAAAAACATTACAAAAATACTTATTACAATTTGACTTGTCCCCTGAAAGAGGTAGATATTAATATGGCGGGCACCCAAAATATTGGTTCTAGACCTGACCGTGACAAGTCAATTTCAGGAAGTAAGATTCCT
The DNA here is from genome assembly GCA_024372805.1 of Oostethus manadensis. Lineage (NCBI taxonomy): Eukaryota > Metazoa > Chordata > Actinopteri > Syngnathiformes > Syngnathidae > Oostethus > Oostethus manadensis. The sequence continues at coordinate 5,823,781 of QODF01000040.1, forward strand.
TATTTAGAAAAGGAATATTTTGTAGTTTTATTTTGTTGTTACAGCATAGCTGATCTGTTTACGACCTTCTAAATATGATTTTTAAAATTAAATAATTATATCTTATTGTATTACCCAATAAAGCAGACATATTAACATAAATCAAAAATTTTCAATGTCGGGAATGGTGAATTCCGCTGCATATTTATATTAATTCTTCTCTAAATATTTTTCCATCTCACATTCATATTTGTTTCCAGACTGCAGCTCAAAAGACAGCAAGTATAAGTATTTTCGGGGTGCTGAATAATTACTTTCTACAGCCTAAAGACGGAGTTATGAAATATAAAGTAGTAATGTGCAATACCTCTGATTTCACCAAAACAGAGTAAAATTCAGGTTGGTAAAAAAAAAAAAAAAATAAAAAAAAAAAAAAAAAAAAAAAAAAATAAAAAAAAAAAAAATTAAATAAAATAATAAATAAAAAAAATTAATAAAAAAAAAAATAATACTTACATTTAATAATTCATCTAAGAAATGTGTTTATTTATTTTAAACCCTACATTGCATTTAGGTAGTGGTGTGGTGTAACCAAACTAATACGTAATACACATCAGCAGAAAAAAGAAAGAACAAACACATAGAAAATATGTGAAAAATGTATTTTAATTGTAAAATAACAAAACCATTAAAATGAATTATTAGTGATTAACAACTACTAAAACAATGAAAACTACTCATATGTCACTGAATGAGACGCTCGGACTATGCATAAATAAAGGATGTGTGATATACAATATGAACTATTAACAAGAAAACATTGACTATTTAGGAGTATGTCAACTTGCCTCCTTTTTTACTTCCCAGACATTGCGCTGGGTAGGTTTGTGGTTGTTGTTGTGTTGTTGTGTGTCACATACGGGTTGACTTGTGGTTTTTTGGCACGATGGTTAGATGTAGTTGTTTGCATCGCTACATGTGAAAAGCTACTTAAACCATCCAAAGGTTGTCTCAGACTGACTTTTGACTACTTGCAAGTCATGTTGCCAGCTTGTGTGTTTATATAGTTTATATAACACTTTGGAAGCATCTGGCTGCATGCACACGCATGGCGGGCCAGATGTGGCCCCCGGGCTGTAGTTTGCACACCCCTGGGGTACATGAATTAATTATGTTGCTCTGATACATAGTCTGGAGATCCGTGTGTTGTTCTGTATGCCATAATTTTGAACTTCTACCATTAAGTTGAACATGCCTAAAGTTGTACAAACCAAAATCTAGCGTAACATATGCCTCTAAAGTTGCACAAAAAAAACGAGACTTCGAACTCCTCGTCATCTCAAGTGAGACCTCAGCATATTTAATGAGTCATTGGCTTATCAGAATTGACTTTTTGGAATCATTGTATGTTAAACACATAAGGTATTTGTCCAGTGGTATGCTTAGCTTCTTCTTTGGCTTTTTGTTTTTTTTTGTTGCGTAACCTAATAAATGTACCAGCGATGGCAAAAAGTAAAATAATGTAATAATGAATCTGTCCTGGCTGCTCAGTACACATAATAATAATAATAATAATAATAATAAAAAGGTTTATGATACTGAAACAACACCGGGTTTCTTTTATTATCATCTTTGGTCTTGTAGGACGGAGTTAACTCACTCACCATCTCCCTTGGCCCCTTTACTGGCTGGATATGGGTGCACATTCATACACATATGCCTGAGATAAACTCTATGTATTGTGGCATTTTGTGTGCGTTCAACTCAAAATCTCATGTCCCGGTCTTAAAGCATCGCTCAGCAGGACAGGAAATTGTGCTGGAGTTCCGAGGGCATTTCACATACTGCAGTACAAAGACCAGCCCAGAAAAGAATCAGACAAATTCTGAACATTTATGAGAGTGAAATCCATCCCACAGCATACAACTCACCGAACCTGAGTTTTCTAACACCGCCATGCAATAACGACAACATGAGCTCATAAATCAAAGTATACATTTCTGGTACAATTTGGACCTACAGCTGTTTTACGCCTATGCTCAATGCGCTCAAAAGAAGCCGTATAAAAATGTCGGTTCACCCTGAATCCCAATAACACACATACATGTTTTATTATATTCAATATATTACATTACATATCATTCATGGGCCGCAGAGTGGTGCATGTACACTACCAATCAAACGTTTTAGAACACAACTTGTTCAGAACTTACATTATTGAGCGTTAAGTTGGTCTGTCGCTCTTCCATTATTAATTCCCTTTTTTCTTGCCATTTTTCTAGCAAAAAATTACTTGTTACATTACTTGTACGATGCTGCACAACCACAGTGGTTTCTGAACACTGTTTTTATGCAGACGCAGGAGGTACTAAGTATGCCAGAACTTGGAACGCCTGTAGGAATTAATTGCAGCAACTGCCAAGGCTTGATCCACTTCCATTTCTGCAGAACAGTTTTAAATTGTTGACCCATTCTGTGGTCCCTGAAATGGGATTTTTTGTGTAATTCTGAAATATACATTCTTTTTTAGTTTTGGGTAACCTTAGCTGTTTTTTAACCTCTGGCACATCACCGCTTAGCGTTGTACCATTTCAAGCTGTTCATTGGACTTAAAACGGCTTGAATTAAAACGTTTGACTGGTAGGGAGGTTTAGCATATCTGCCTCATAAGGAGGTAAAGTAATCCTTCGCTATTTTGCACTTCAAAATTTGCAGCAAAAATGTATCAATTATTAAATCATAGTGTTTTGTAGTTTATTACAGCCTATTATTTGCCAAACATGTGCATATTTAAGCAAAATGTACATATTTTTTGCCTTGGCAAAAAGCATTAAGCATTTAGAAGTAGAAGAAGTAAAATACAAACATAAAGCATTTGAGATGTTCTGATGATATGTAGTATTCTACACTGGTTACTGGGTATCAGTAATGTTACTGTAATGCTTGGTGAGACACCAACCACCAGACTAGATTGCCCCCCCACCAGTGTCACTTCTTGTCGGCCCAACACTCAGCTCCCCTAGCAAATGTCTTAAATGTCTTATATTACAGTATATGATCATGTCTACTATATTGGATAATAGTAGTGTAAAGGTGACTATAGGAGTGTTACTACATGGCGAGAGGGTTCTAATAAATTAAAATACAACTTACTTAGAAGGTTGTAAACACTTTTTCTGGTTACATAAACATTTTGTTTATAAATAAGGAACCCTACTTAATGGAAATTCACTTATCACAGTCAGGTCACTGACCTGTGCTGTCTTTCTTCCCAAAATCCAAACAAAGTTGCGCATGGTTGTTTGTTTATGTCTGGTCACCTGTGATTGCCTAGCAACCAGATCAGGGTATACGCCACCTCTGGCCCAAAGTCAGGTGAGGCAGACTCCGGCTCACCTTTGACCCATACGCAGTAGAAAATCAATAAATTTCATTTATTGACTAATATTAAGTATTTGCAGTCTCTGGAGATCTCCATATTACATTCCCGGTATATAGTAAGACTGCATTAGGAAGTACAGTTGACATAAAAACTGAGCTATAATCATTGTGTGAGTTTGAAAGAAGATGGCATGTATTGATAACTGACAGGAGAAGCCTAAAAAAAGGTGTCTAAGCAACATGCCATCGATAATGGCGTAAACAAATCATATTTGCCCTCATATTTAACTTAACAAGACATTGACAAGACTGACGTATAGCTGTATTGTTCTTGTTTTCAACAGTAAAAACAAAAAAACAACAGGCAGTTTGCATGTGCATCTATAACATCTATAGATTTGTCACAAACAAATCTACAATGATGCACCACAGCAAGCTTGTTTGTGCTTTTAATACTTCTACAGTTTACTACCAGTGTCTATAACAAAGCATTACTTAAGTGCATCAGGTTGTAAACTTGCATGTACAGTACATCGGTGAGGGGTCTTCTTCTTCTTCTTTTCCTTTCGGCTTATCCCTTCAGGGGTCGCCACAGCGAATCAATTGCCTCCATCTAACTCTGTCTTCTGTATCCTCTTGCGACCAACTACCTTCATGTCCTCTTTAACTACATCCATAAACCTCCTCTTTGGTCTTCCTCTAGGCCTCCTACCTGGCAATTCAAAACTCAGCATCCTTCTACCAATATATTCACTATCTCTCCTCTGGACATGTCCGAACCATCTCAGTCTGGCCTCTCTGGCTTTATCTCCAAAACCTCTAACATGTGCTGTCCATCTGAGGTGCTCATTCCTGATCCTGTCCATCCTGGTCACACCCAAAGAGAACTTCAGCATCTTGATCTCTACTACCTCCAGCTCTGCCGCCTGTCTTTTTCTCAGCGGCACTGTTTCTAAACCAAACAACATCACTGGTCTCACCACAGTTTTGTACACCTTTCCTTTCATTTTAGCTGAAACTCTTCACACCCGACACTTTTCTCCACCCATTCCGGACTGCCTGCACACGCTTTTTCACCTCTTTTCCACACTCTCTATTGCTCTGGACTGTTGACCCTAAGTACTTAAAATCCTCCACTTTCTTTATCTCTTCTCCCTGTAACCTCACTCTTCCACTTGGGTCCCTCTCATTTTCACACGTACTCCATCTTGCTGCGGCTGACCTTCATTCCTCTCCTTTCCCGGGCAAACCTCCACCCCTCAAGCTTCTCCTCCACCTGTTCCCTGCTCTCACTACATATCACAATGTCATCTGCAAACATCATAGTCCATGGAGATTCCTGTCTAAGCTTGTCCGTCAGCCTGTCCATGGTAAAAACATGGTAAGTGTTAAGTTCGATATGTCATTTATTATTGTTTGTCATTGCTTTATTATTTTCTCAATGTTCATGCACATGTAAATGTGGTCATTAATGAACATATTTTTTTTGGGTGGGTACAATATTTGCACTTTATCCAAATTTTATATGTAAATCTTGTCTCATAATACGAAAATTCCAAAAATTATTTCAAACTAAAATTCTTTCTCTAGACATGAAGTAACAAGCCTTTTGTCAACTTTACATTTGTATTACATGTAGTAATATGTATACATATAGTAAGTATATTGCATTACAATATAGTAGACATAGTCAGAGTAAATAAGCCATCTAAGACATAAATAAAACTTGTGCTTATGTGTTGCTGTAAATGTGTCCTGGGGAAACTGAATAGAGGGTGGACAGGAAGTGAACAGTAGCCCGGGTTTTTATTGGGGATTTTTGTTGGGGATTATTGCGCTTGTCGTGAGATAATTCAAACCTGCAATAAAAACCTGTTGTCATGGTGATCAAGTTTGGTGCTTTTGTGTGTCATTGAAAATTACAGTAACATTACTCCTGCTGACCAGTGGAGAACACTAGATGTTTATGAATGCTCTCTTCTGTACTCCTTATAGTTTATTTATTATGTGGCTAGTTATTATGATTAAAAATGCTTCATTTATGCCCCAAAATATGTAACATTTGCTTAAATATGCATATTTTTTTATACTAATAATAGGCTGTATTCAACCAATAAACAACATGATTTATTCATTCAAAATATTTAGGAAAAAACGCGATAAAGGGAAGCTGTGAAATTTGAACCAGCATGCAGGGATTCTGCATACAAACATTGAACAATGGTGTCAGTTTGTACACAGGGCTGTGAAAAGTTGGCATAATACCACAAAACCACAATTACACACAAATTACACATGTTTGTGACTTACCATGAGCTCACTTCTCATGTTAAACCACTCTTTGCTCCGGGTCACACTCTCACCTGCCCCAACATCCCCCCACCGTCTCACCCCCCAATATTCTCACCACTTTGTCCTGTCCTACTACAGTCTCAGCAATCAAAGAATGTGTCATAATCCTGCCGACTGCCGGCACACAACCCTTCTTTGTTCCAGTGCAAAGAAACGCAGCTCAGTCTAGACATACAGCAAAATCTCAGGTCAGGTTTGAAAATTAAGCTTTGGAAAGGTTTTTGAATGTGCTGCACCAAGGCCAGTTCTCTGCACTTCAAATGAAAATCATCAGTCGGCTTACCACCAGACTAATCTGTAAGGGTTTGAGTTGGGGTTGCACATTAATGTGCATGTGTGCCTCTGTGAACATGCATAGCTTATCCACGACTCAAATCTTAACCAGTGACACTTTATAAAGTCAGACTTGCAGGCTGTGAAAACATTTGGTCCAGCTCCAGAATAAATAAGGGAAATGCACTGTTAATTTATTTCAGGTTAAGTAGAGCCAAGTTCATGTTCCTAATGTACTGCTTTCATCCTCCCATGTTGTGTGTACATGTGTTTGTATAGACTTGGATCTTTCAAGCAGCAAAATGATAAGATTGTTCATATTCATACAGTTATGTCTGCCGGTGCAGACAAGTTAACAAGCCATATACAGAAAACACTGCATGATTGCACAGTTTTTTTTTCCATACACTTTTTTATGTATTTGATTTGTGCTGATTACGAGCTGGGACCTTTTTGTATTACCAGGAATTTATTATGATTGTGTCAACAACGCAGACCGTTTTTGTTGTTGGAAGGAGCCCATAAACTCTGCTATCAGGAATGTTGTTAGACCTGCATCGTAGCCTGCTAACATATTTCATGATATTAATAGATTAATTATTTACTTCAATGACAAATGAGATCCCCTGACGATGATATTTGTGTAACATGATGAATGTTGATCACTGTTTTCCAAAGTCAAAGCTGAAATCTTATTTTGCCTAAAACACAAAGATAATAGGTCTGATTTCATGGATGACGACGGAAATACAAAAATATTCCCATTTGCATTTTTACATCTAAAAAAATTATCAAACACCAAAAGAGTGATTTTTAATTGTTATAATTGGATAAATTGTTGAAGCTCTTCTATGGTGTATCATGATAATGTGAGTCAAGGTGCCAGTAATGTTCGGTGAGACACACAAGCACCAGCCTTGATCACGGGAACAACAGGCTTTTATTGTAAGTTTGTATGATTTTACAACAGGCACCATAATCACTGAGTACTGTTGCGACCGTGACCCACACAGTTAAAACTCAACTCTGAAACCCAGATGTCCTGGGACACACTTACAGCAAAACACATTTATTTCTTAAATGGCTTATTTTCTCTTATTATGTCGACTATATTGGGTAATACAAGTGTAAAGGTGACTATAGAGATATTGTGTACAGGGCTCGAATAATGTTTAAAAAACTGTATTTAGAATATTGTAGAGATTAATTCAATTATTTGTTTTCTATACCGCTTATCCTCATTAGGGGCACGGGGATGCTGGAGCCTATCCCAGCTGACTTTGGGCGAGAGGCGGGGTACACCCTGGACTGGTCGCCAGTCAATCGCAGGGCAGACATACAAGCATTCACACTCACATTCATACCGATGGACAATATAGAGTTGCCAATTAACCTAACATGCATGTTTTTGGAATGTGGGAGGAAACCGGAGTACCCGGAGAAAACCCACACACGCACGGGGAGAACATGCAAACTCCACACAGAGATGCCCAACGGAGATT
>QODF01000040.1:5843471-5894514 GCA_024372805.1 Oostethus manadensis
ATATATATATATATATACTGTATGTTCATAAAAAAACACATTTTAAAAATAAAATTAAACCAAACTAGTTTTAATCAATGACTCGTGTGGATGTGATAAGCACACACGCACACACACACACTGCTAGGACTTTGAGATGCAGCGCTTTGAGATTTCTTTGAAATGGAAAGTGCACTGCAAATAAAATATATTCTTATTTTAACAAAGTACTACTATCAAACAGATGTGAGGTGCTTTTGGCTCTTGCAGTAACACAGTACCCACTTTGTGGTGGTGTCAAAGTTGTATGGAGAAAAACAGATGGATGGAGTGATGGAGATCTTTGATGCACCTTTTGCTTTTTGGGCTCAGTCGCTACGAGCCTCAGCAGAGCCATTATGTTCTATGTAAAGGCCATTGCATCGTCTTACCTAACAACCTCACCTGTCCGTCCACAGACAAATACCATGTGGCCACTACGTTGGCCTTTTATAGCAAGGTACATTTGACATGTTCCAGTTCGGCCAACAGAAGGAACCTCTGCCAGAGACACATGTAGCATGTGATGTCAGTCAAATCTCAGCTGTGCTTATTACTCAGCCTCAACGCTTTCTTAATTGCCTGTGGTGGTGAATCACTCACTAATACTCGTCGATTCACGTTGAGCGCATATTCCGTTTATAGCCCGGTGCTGTAAGGCACATATTCCTCTGTCATCATACCTTTTCCACACACTCTGAGTAATAACTTAGAGGCTCTTTCTGAAATGTGTCTTTCCAGGCAGAACAAAACGGCAGCTTTTTACATCAGTGCATAATAATTCCAGTCCTTGCTGTTTAATAAGTACTTTTAATGATACTATGCCCACAGTTTGGTCCATTACTTCTTAGCTTTAACAAAGACTCTTTCACTTGGACTAAGGACAATGGGGAAAATGAAAATAATAGCTGACACAATCACGTAGTGTGCATGCATGTTGTACATTGGCCTTAATCATGCTTTCAAATGTCCTTATCTGTGTATTTGTGCTCTGGAGTGAGACCGCTCAATTCCAAACCAATTCATTTATCTCAAGGCACTTTACACCTTGAGTAGGTCCTGTACCACACTCCCCATACATGAGCAAGCACTTGGCGACAGAGGCAAGGAAAAACGTCCTCTAGGGAAGGAATCTTGAACAAAACTCAGGCTCTGTGGGTGGCCGTCTGTCTCGAACAGTTGGACTGAGAAAGACAGTAGAAGAACAGCACCTACTAACTCTCCCTCCAGCATTCCAGGGGCAAAGGGTAGATAGACAAAGAAGACGGTCACGTTCAAAGACAGAACAATTTTTTTGTCTGGAGCTCCTGACTGTGAATATCTGACAGGAAACCTGATTACAACGCATATTTGGACTTTTCAAAGCTATGGTAGCTTTTGAACATCCTGCTTTAGTCTAAATGCAGTTTTCAATACAGTCGTCCCTTTACGCATCAGAGTGAGGGAGCACTATTCGAACTGCGATGTAGCAAGGGACAACTGTAAATTGCGGACCCTCTTTTTTTCTCTTGCTTCTGCTTGCTCTTTTTGCAACGTGACGTTGTACTTACAATCTGGTCACAATCCATCACTGCAAAATCTGAATGAAGTAATCACTTGTTTATGGCTGTTCATTGGTTCCAGACCCGATCGTCCATCCATCCATCCATTTTCTATACCGCGTATCCTCATTAGGGCCGCGGGTATGCTGAAGCCTATCCCAGCTGACTTGGGGCGGGGGGTGGGATACACCCTGGACTGGTTGCCAATCAATCGCAGGGCAGAAAAACAAACATTCACACTCACATTCATACTTATGGACAATTTAGAGTCACCAATTAACCTAACATGCATGTTTTTGGACTGTGGGAGGAAACTGGAGTACCCGGGGAAAACCTACACATGCAGTACATCACATGGAGTACATACAAACTCCACACAGAGATGCCCAACGGAGATTCGAACCCTGAACCTCTTGACTGTGGGGCCAACATGCTACCCAGTCAACCACCAGGCAGCCCCAGACCCGATCGTGATAAGTGAATTTCTGCTAAGTAGGATTCCTTTTTTTATAAATGTTATAAAAAAGTATTCTTGTAGTTAGAGCATAGAAAACGTTCTGAATACTGGTTTTAACATTACTGTAGCCCTCTAGACCGGAAATAACACCCCTATTGGCACCTTTACACTAGTAATACCCAATATAGTAGACATAATAAGAGAAAATAAGACATAAAACAAATACATGCTTGTGTGTGTTGCTACATAAGATGAGGCACAGAAGGTGCCAACACTTTGATTGATTGATTGATTGATGTATATTTATTTCGAGCCACACAAAATACACCGGACAGAACATAATGAACATACACCTATAAACAGGAACAATTTGTCTCGAAAAGGAGTGGGAAGAAGACAAGCTTATTTACTCCCACCCCCTTATTCGTAGTACTAAATGCTGTTATGTTAATGGAATATACAGTACTACATGAACAAGGTATCACACCTACAAACACACATGTACAATATACATTATTATTGCGCTAAATCCTTGTAAAGCTTGTGACATTACTCATTATTATACCATCACCACATATCAATATAACATGTATTAAAGATAATTCCTGTGTTTACTATACAGCGAATATACAGTATATATACACATACCCATGCATACATATATATACATACAAATAAAAAAAATAAAAATTTTGCATACAAGAGATATTTCATTAAAAGATATAATAGTAATCAGTGTTAATGGTAATAATATATAGTATGGATAGCATGTGTCCCGCATGAAGAGAAGCCAAAGACTTGTGGAACTGTTGCCAGAGAGGGACTGCGCTCTAGCACCATCTAACACCAACACTCCTGGCCAAGTGTCCTATGCTGTGCATTAAAAAGACAAGATTTTGGAGGTCAGTTGCTAGGAGATGGATGATTTCCTTCAACGGAGTCTCCACTTGTCTGCCCTACTCTGGGGATGTTATTGCATGTGTCCTATACTGTGCATTAAAAGAGACAAGATTCTGGTGGTCTGCTGCAAGAAGGTTGAAAATCTCCTGCAAAAGAACCTCCACTTATCTACCCTGATCTGCTGAGTCTATTGTATGAGACAAAATCCAGAAAAGACAACACAGCAATGACAACATGTATATCTTTCATTGATAAATTATTACCATCATCACCTTTACCCCCTGTTTAAGATCAATTTAGTCTATAAACCTGAAATCAGGATTTAGGTTATGTAAGAATATAATGGTGATGATAATAATGGTAATGGCCACCCTAAAGCAAAGAAATTATGCTTCTAATAGGACATCATATATAAGCAAAATATGTACTATACATGTGTGATATGAAGTATCATATTCCTATTCTATTCTTAATATAATGCACTGTGATGCAATCACCATATTACATAATTGTGTGAATTTCCATGCCGATGTTAAATAAATCATCATAGAGTTAGTACATACTTCAAAGCGATTAATAAACACCCTGTTATCTTGGCCTTACATAGGCATGCTTACCTTTCTATTGTAATAATATCTAATAGTACCCAAAACACAAGGTAACGTTCAAGTACCTCTTTCCTCATTCTTGTACTGAGACAGAACCGTTTCTTTGTATTTTGATTTAAATAGATGAATGTTTGGACATTGCTTGAGCTGTAGCCCCAATTTGTTCCAAAGTTTGACGCCACATACCGACACACACAAACATTTCCTGGTGGTTCTCACTGCTTGGATTTTAAAATTACTACATCCCCTCAGTTTATAACCCCGTTTTCTCTGTGTAAAAAACTTTTGAATGTTAGTAGGAAGGATATGTTTATTGGCTTTATATAAAAGCTGTGCAGTATAAAAATCAACCAGATCAAAAAACTTTAACAGTTTCGACTGCAAAAATAAAATATTGGTATGATGACAAAAACTAACCCTGTGTATTGTTCTTTCTTTTCACTGATTGTGCTATGTGAGTGTTTGTGTCTAAGTGTGTAATAATACTAATAATATTAATAAAGTCTGACATAATAAGTGGATTTACATAATTTCCAATGGGAAACATTGCTTCAGACCTTCTGCCCTTTTGAAATGAATTGATAACAAAAAGCAAGGTGCCACTTTTCTCCTACATATTGTCCAGGAGTGCATGTGCATTGGGAGGCAGTAGGATAGGAAGCATATTCTCTATCGCCCCCTCAAATGAAGCAGAACAGAATGTTCTTGGTTGATGACCAGATGGTGAATGAAACACATATCCCTTTCCTTTCAACGCAAATGGTTCATAAAGAAGCGCAGAACAGATTCCTCAGCTCTTGTACTGTCATTGACAAACACTGATTTTGTGTGCTGAGTGTCGAAATGTCTCTATCCAGCTTACATGTGCATTTTTGGATCACGTTGCTGCCTGTGCGTCTTGTAGATGGCTGGATATGTACACTGACACTCACCCTGCTTCTACAGACACGCCACGAGAGTCTGCCAAGTCTTGTATAACTTATTCAAGCTGTTTGAGGAGGCTGGGTGATGATGCTGTAGAGCTCTGCTGGATGGAAACACACATTCGTACCTAAGCTGTGAACATCTTAGCAGGGTAATTGTGTGTGTGTGTGTGTGTGTGTGTGTGTGTCTGAGAGAAATGGGAGATGTATGAGTAATAAACTGTGCGTGAACTGTTTGTATTTTCTCTACTTTAGCATGTAGTGGTGTATCCATAGCTCCTCTGACATGAACTCACAGGGGTAGGGCGAGGTTAAGTTGCACAGGAGAGTAACTCCTCTCACCTCAAGGCTACATGATCTCTCCCCCACTCAAGTTGAGCTCCTCATCTGTTCCTCTTTCTCACTCCCCCTCCGCTCAGCCTTTTTGCAGTTTATTTATGAAGGACTCTCACTAATCAGCCTCCTGATTGGCTGCAGTAATGAGGTCTAGGGGGTCAACAGTAGAGATCCTTACCCGTTTCTTATGCCTGTGCGCTTTTCTGTGTTCATGAGCAGTACTTATAGATTCATGCTTGGGATTCCCATCCACACTGATTGAGGACCCAGTTAAAGTGGTTGTGTGAAATAGAGGAGTGAGCCAGGTCACTGTTTTCTGACGTCCATCCATCAGCATCCTGGGCAGGTTGCTAAATTAAACGCACACTGCGTAGTCTGATTGATTGAGTGTATACACTCTACTACCTGCGGAGAAGAATTACTTTTGGAAAGTAACAATGTGTGACTCTTGTACAGAAGTGCTCTTCGACTTAACTCGCATGTGGTAGGGATGTGTGGACCTGGGTTCCAAACCCAGCGGGTGCAGGGCCGTCCTGCGTGGGTGACCTCTGTTACATACTTTATATTAGGGATGTCCCGAACCACATTTTTTGGCCTCCGATCAGATAAGATTTTTTTTATAATCTTGCCGATCCGATCTGGTACCAATCCTTAGACTTTTGTACCAACCCTCTGTGAGTCAGGTCCCTAATGAAAACAAAAGTCCATCCAATAAAAGCTACCATTGAAAAAAATACTGTAGTGGTGGGATTATTGTTTTGATCCGGGCTGCTGTTTAGTGTGTGGGCTATAGAGGGCAGTGGTGTCCAGCATGCTGAAAAAAGGTTTGAAGTCAAGTGCATAGTACAAGAAACTAGCAAGTAGAAGGTCTTGTCGAAGGAGTGAGTGCTCTGCGTTGGCATGCAAACAAAGGGGCAACTGAATTACAGCCATCCTGACGTGCAATTATTCAGCCACCTTCACAATACTTTTAGGGTAGGACTAATCATTTGACATGGTTTTTGGGTTGTGGTTTAGAATGACCAGCAGTTAGAGCGGCACTTCCCATGCAAGCTCCCAGCACCATGACAAAGGAGGCCGGGCACAGCAAGGAAAGACAACCGCTGTAGCCGCGACTCCAATATCCAGCGTCCAACGTGAAATCAACTTAACCGCATTACCCCACGGACATGCCTGCATGGCGGTGGTGCGCTTTCTCCTTCATCCACGTGGTGGAAGTCGAGTGGTAACCAGCTTTGAGACGCATTTACTGCACCTAGCACGTGTGGCCCAGATTTACGACAACAGGATCAGCCCGATCACGTGGATGTTTCCAATCTTCAAAATACAGCTGAACGGCAGCCAATACTGATCCTGAAGATTCGATCGGGGCATCTGTACTGTTATATATAAGGTTCATAACTGTCTCCTTTTGAGATTTTTTAATGTTAGCACAGATTGCTTATTAAAACGATGACCAGAAAAAGAAGATAAGAATTAATTCATTCACAAATTAAAATTTTGGTTAAAAATGTCAATGATCCGTCTTTTATTTGTTTACGAAGTGCATGCAGCCTTTACTTCTTCAGGATAATCTCTGAAACTTTGATGTAAAAGTCTGATCAACTCATGGTGAGCTTGGATATACTATAATCCTCCATCTTGCAAAAAATATCTTGCACTTGCTCTCCAGTTGGTGCTGTTGTCAAAAAGACAACAACCAAAAAAAAAATATACTGTTTTTTTCCTTTCTATGGAAGGACAGAAGCCTCAAACACTTTACAGCTCACGCATATGAACTCCCCTTCAGGGTGGAGCAAGTACTGCAAGCGCCTCCCATATGACATTTCTGTGTATTTTATTGTCTGACACTTAAATTAGACAATACCCAGGCTGTAGAAAGTCATGTTATATATCAAATGTTTTATATTATTATTTACATATACATTATTGATCATATACATGTTATTTTTGGCAACATGCAGACAAATGATTTATTTTACATTTTCATTGTGACGGGTGCCTTGCCTGAATGCACATCCCTGATATATACAAAATAAATTTAAACAATTTAAAAACTAAAACTGTCACACCCGTGATGTTCCGTTTAAAATTGCTTCCGAAGATTATATTTCTTTGAAACATCCTTGCATCCCATTTTCTATACCGCTTATTCTCACTAGGGCCGCGGGGGTATGCTGGAGCCTATCACAGCTGACTATATTAGCACATATTTATTTGAAACAGTGTTTACCTAATTACAACGTAAACGCATTGGCAATTGCATGCCTATTTTGTAGTCCAGTTGTTGTTTAAAGTAAATTTTTCACAAAGAAACGTGCCATAAGTGTCAAAATTTGCATTTGTAAATAAGACAATTTTTGCAAAAAATTAGTAACAAAAAAGGTGAGCTTTTGAGGAAAATTTACAGGTAAATATTTAAACAGGGAAAACAGGAGGGTTGACGGGTATAAAATGAAATAAGCTCAGTATCTTTGGGAGGCCTAAGTATTTGTGGCTGTTTATGTTATTTTTATGCTACAGTTTAAGGCTTTTCATCTATTTGATGGCATCACCAGTTCTACAATGTGCTAATATTAAAAAATATATATATACAGTATATAATACAAATGTAATTCTGCTCCAAGCATGACTAAGTTGCTATACTGTTAATATGATCATCCAGTGACATACTGGTCAGAAGCAAGTTGAACTTCAATGTAATAAATCAAATAAATGTTCAGAATATTTTCTGAACATCTCTCTGCAGTTATACACCCTCAAATCTAAGCAATGTGTCCAAACTCCTTAAGCAAGATTTGCTTTCCTAATTGAGTTGATCGAGAGCACATAAAGTCTAGGAAAATTCCCTTAGCCAAAGAATGAGGGCTTGGAGAGTCCTTATTGCATCCACATCTGCTGGTTCCACTCCAGCCAAGATTCCCCAACTGTTAATACCTGTTAGATAACTTCATGCCTCTGAAGTGGCGTGAGGAGGAAAGCAAGCATCTCAAGTGGGAGATGAGGAAACACTAGGGGGCAGTCTAATACAAAGCATCTCACACTAAGCAGCTGGAGAATTACTGAGGCTCATGAGCTTCATAACATAAAACCAGCACAGCTTTAAATTGGGAATGTTTGTTAGTCTGCCCTGCGATTGACTGGCGACCAGTGCAGGGTGTACCCCGCCTCACGCCCAAAGTCAGCTGGGATAGGCTCCAGCATACCTGCGGCCCTAATGAGGATAAGAGGCAAAGAAAATGAATGAGTGAATGAACAATCATTCTTTTTGTTTATTCACATAACTATTACATGGCAATCACCCAGTTTAGGACAGAGCAGTAATTTGGTCTGTAATGGTTGTGCTCATTATGGCAGCTGAATGGTTGCAGAGCGCTTCAGTCATCTCAACCAGTTAGTCAAAAGACACAGAAAAATCTGCTTTTTCTTCTTCTCTTTCATCTCGTCTTCGTGTCTAAACAACAACAGAGAGGATTGCGAGCCACATCCTCCTGCTTAGATTCCATTCAATCTGCATATAAAGGCTGTGGTGGCTGTACCCCACCACCACCACGACTCTGTGAAGGACCCGACGTTGCTAAAGCATCTGCGTAGTGGGTTCAGCTTGATGTGGCAACGGAAAAATGAAGGCTGCAGCCACAGTTGGAGATGCTTCAACATGCTGCGCTATCATTGAGAAAACACCACCACATGCCTGCAGCTATACTCAGTCAGTGTTTGTTTGTAAAAAAAAAAAAAAACAATGAACACTGCTTGCAGGAATACTTTCTACTGTTCTTTGTGCTCCAGATTTTGATATCCGTGGTGTAGAATGTCTCATGTTATGCCTATACAGTCGTCCCTCGCTATATCTTGATTCAATTATCGCTTCCTCAACAATGAATGAATTAAGAAATTATTATTGTATTGCTAGTATTTACCTTTTGCACATTTGGATCTTAATGAGGTTTTAAGTAGAGCTACAATATGCAAAAGCAAGAAGGGTGGGTGTGACAAAAAGCACTTTGAAAAAGTAATTTATTGAAAACAACAATTAAAGTGAAATAGGCTGTTTATCAGCTGATCAAAACTTTAAGACCACCGCTCAAAAAATGACAAAAAACTCTCCAAAACAGAACAAAAAAGGTTCTCAGTAGGACTCAGTAATGAGTATCTCCACTGTTCTTCTTAATCACTTCAAAAATTGTTTTGTGCATGCTTGATGCAAGTGTTTCCGGGAAGCTAGTGGGAACATTGCTCCAAGTGGTGAAGATGGCTTCACGATGGGCATCAACTGAAAACTGGAACTGATGGCCAGTCAAATTGCCATCCAAATGTTCTCTATGGCATTTAAATCAGGGGAACACAGAGGATGGTCCAAAAGAGTGATGTTTTTCTCCCTGAAGTCCTTTGTCAAGCGAGCATTGTGAACTACAGCGTTGTCCTGTTGAAAATCCCAGCTGTTACCACACAGACGAGGGCCCTCAGTCATGAGGGATGCCCACTGCAACAGGTATCCAACCAGGTAGACCACAGATTAGGTTCATTTGCACCACTGCAAACAACAACACCAACTGTTTGTTGGGGATAGCTCAAAAATCTCTCTTGACCTCAATGGGGAAATTGAAGGGTATGTTGTGTGCGGGTTCACACTTTAATCAATACTTCAGTTGATGATCAGACAGAATATACACAGCCACAAAGATAAAATGTGGGAATTCAAAAGATCAATTGTCCAATATTTGTTGATGCTCCCCCACTTTCTTCTTCTTATCTTCCCTCTTCTTTTTCCCACATACTGCAATAACATTGACCTGTGATTTGACGTCAGTCTTTATATTAGTGAACATCTCAGGACGTCGTGATACCTACTATATTAGCACGAAACTGCATGAGGGGAATGTGTCCCTGTGCAGCTCCGAGCTGGAGCTGACCTCTGACCCTTGACCATTCTACAGAATCCGAGCATGTCAGCCAAGAGGAAAACAATACAGATTTACCCTTTTAACAACTTGAGATTTTTGGAGTATTTCATTAAAATAATATATACATATATATATATATATTTTTTTTTTGGATTGTTGAGCTGCTTAAGCAAGGCCTCTAGCAACGCGCCACTGCTGCTGAGGTTGGACACTGTAAGACAGTCATTTGAAACTTCTTCAAAGATCCTGAGGGTTATGGAATAAAAAGTCAAGTGAAATACCAAAAAAAAATGTCACCCGCCCTGACATGGGATGATCCTCGACACAAACGAAGGTTATTACTGGTGTCGAGTGCAGTCCAAAGAGTTTTAAGAACAAAAAACTGTTTCAAGGGCCTTGTCTCCTTCAATGCCACAACATTTGCATGAGAGTATCAAACGTGGGTCGTTGAATAGTTAAAGTTTTATTCTATGGTGAGAAAAAATGTAACATTGACTGTCCTGCTGGCTTCCAAAAATACTGGCATGACAAGGAGATCCCACCTGAGATGTGGAGGGGGCGCCATTATGGTCTGTGCTACTTTTTCCTTCAATGGAACAATGGAGCTTCAGGTTGTACAGGGGCGTCAAACAGGAGCTGGCTATTTGGAGATAATGCAGGGGGCATCCCTCGTGACCGAAGGTCTAGTGGTAATGTCTAGTGGTAATGACAGGCTTTTTCAAAAGGACAACTTCATTCTTTTGGACCATATTGTGTGTTCCCCTGATGCAAATCCAAGTATGAACATTTGGGGAAAAATGTTTACACGCATTAACATCTTACCACCTGGGGGAGTGGTCCAAACTTGCAGGAAGCAATCACCACTTACTTCGCTTGTGTATATGTTTGCCTCTGCATTCATCGTCGTGCATGTAGGAATGCTTTCAGGAACCGGTGTGAAGGAATTCAACTCAAGTAGCAGTGAACCTTAAAAATTTACTTCCCCTCTCCTTTCATTCCCCTCCTCGATTTGCCTTTTCCTTCCCTTTAACCTCTTCATTATATCACCCTCGCACCACCTGCCCTGGAGTGACAGCTGCAGAAGACATTATGTACTGTGAGTGTGTGACTGACCACATCATAAAGGGGGGAAAAAATGCATGTGAAAAATGGAGAAACAGAAAATTTGATACAGTGGCAGGGAAATCTATCTGTAGCTTCCTCTCATAAGTATTCACATCTGGCCTGAAAACAAAACGTATGTAATATCGGCAACATCTGGCTCACAGATCTACTTCATGGTTGACATGGGAGGACTGATTAAAAAGGACAGCATTTGAACGTCTCACCAGAATGTGGCACTTCCTGTACATTAAGCACTTGGTGGGCTGAAGTCAGAGGATGAACACTGATCTGAGTCCTATATGTTATTTTAATGCCATCTGAGGGGTCATTTCTCAGCTCCTCAATTTCAGTGTTGCCTGCTCATCATAGTAAATTACATTTCTTGAAAAAGAAAAAAATATACACTAAAAGCCACTGAGACCGTGCTCCAATTTTAGATTAAAATCACTTCCCTCCAATCATCTATATTATTTTGGGCATGTACGCTTAAACATTTACCTTTTGATTTATGAGCGCGTTTGCTGAGTTTTTTTTTGCGGATGTCTGTGTTCACATTTAAATGCGTATGTGTCCATATTCTCACCCATGCCCGCCACGCGTGGGCTGCACTGTACATATAACCTTCACGGTGGAGCTGCTGCAACACCGTGCCTCGAGCCGCCAGCATAACTGACTTCCTTGCCATAATAAACACTCAATTATGAACCTATATCATTATAATTACAAAATACCCAAAATATTTTTTTATTTGATTGGTTAGTGTCATCCATGACTTGGGGTGAAACTAATTACTTATATTGTTTCCGTCTTTTTTCCTTTTGTGTGTTTGAGCTTGGAATTGGAGTGCACCACTGGCGCCAAGGAGATGCTGAGGGACATACTGTGCTGTAGAACTTCCCGTGAAAGCCACAATGGAGCAGCATAATGAGATACACAGGATCAAGGATACTTAACATGTGCATGGGAATAAAAATCAAGCTATTTGGGGGAATGCAGCTGTTAAACATTATCTTTATTATTATTATTACGCTTTTAAATTCAGTCTAATAGCTCAGTGCATTGTCAGTCTAATGATTTCTCACGGGACCCTCAGGACACACACATACACTCACATAGCACACACATTCAATACTATGAAGAACTACAAAACTGTTGCAGATGAGTGTTGCAGTGGGAGAAACCAGTACGTTCTATGGGAGAGCTGACATTTTTGTAAACACAGGTGGTCCTCAGATTACGATCGAGTTCCTTCATACTGTACACAGCACACATGAAGGGCATATAAAATACAGTAATACAAAAAATAAACACAAGAACAAAATGAAAGTAAAAGTAGAATGAGTAGAGAAAACTGATTTAGGGCTTCGTCAACTGGAGCGATGAAAACCACCTGCACCTCAACACCAAGACCAAGAACAGGGAAATGGTGGTGGATTTTAGGAGAAACAGGACACACCCAGAACCTGTTCTCAATCAAAGTGACCGTGTGAAGGTGGATGACAGTGTTAAATACCTCAGAGTGCATCTGGATGATAATCTGGACTGGACTGCCAAGATGGATGCTCTGTGCAGAAAAAGACCATAGCCGTTTGTGCATCCTCAGAAGGCTGGCATGCCTCAAAGTCTGCAAGAAGCTGCTTTAGGAGTTCTCAGTAATTCTCAGTGGAGAGGAAGGCAGGCTCTGTCATTAACACTGAGCTGGACAATCTGTGGCAGAGCAAAGGACACCGAGGAGGCTCCTTTCCATCATGGACAAGCAGCATCGTCCATTGCACAGCATCATCTCCCGACAGAAGTGCTGTTTCAGTGGCAGATTACTATCACTGTCCTGCTCCATTGACAGACTGAAAAGATCCTTCCTCCCCCACACCATTTGAGCAGTTGGGAACAAAAGTGTGGCCGCTATTGGTGAGGGTGTTTCGACTCTGAGACATAATGAAGTGCAACAAGTAGGTAAAACAAGCAATGTTATTCTTTCTCAGTGTGGCTGTGTAGGCACACACTGTATTCTTTCGCCTGCAGCATGAGGCACGCACTACATTCTTGAGCTGGTTGTGCTCCAGCGCAATCTGTAAATAGTGTTTTACGGACCGAAATTACGTTTTTAATTCATTTATGGGATTGTGTTTGTAAACCGAGGACCGTGTATTCTTTTGACGTGCAATACTTTGTTCAAGCATGCACATCTTTATATTTTTAAGCCTGTTCTACACTGGATTAAAAATACATCCGGGCAATTGCTTTTGAGTGCAATGCAATAATCCCTTGATTGTTGTGGTTAATTGCTGGCAGACCCAACCGTGATAAGTGTATTCTTCAAGGTAAGATTCCTTATTTATAAGTGGAATATTTTGTAATAGAAAACCAGTTTATAACCCTATAAGTACATTTTTAACATTATTAGAGCCCTCTAGACATTAAATAACACCCCGATACTCGTCTTTATGCTACTATTACCCATTAAAGTAGACATAGTAACTGAAAAGAAGCCATTTAAGATATAAAGAAGACTCATTCTGGTGTGTGTTGCCGTAAATGTGCTCCGGAATCACGGACAGGAAGTGATGTCGGGGTTCAGAGTAGAGTTTTAGCTTGACCTGGGTTATGGCTGCAGCAGTAGCTCATGGGTTTAGTGAAGTATCGTTTAATATCGGTATCGTTTTTTTTCCTATAATGAAAGGGATACAGCCCTTTAAGCACCAAAGTCACAACATTACTGATTTGCTGTAATATGATGCCTCACATACTTAATACTTTGCACCAGGAGATGGAGAACATCTGTAACTTCAATCTGAGCACCAATTGTGGGCATGTTCCTATGGAAAGTTTAGGAGTTCATAGACTTTGAACCCCGCGTGTGCTTGCCATGACAGGGTTGTCAGAACACCGCTAATGGTGAGGGAGGTGGCACGGTATAGACATAAATATGTAGACGGCGCATCAAACGCTGAACCGTACGTCAACGTCGCCGCAATATTGGATATGGCAAACGTCGGAGCGGAGACGATGCCTCATTTATGTGCTTTATGGAAGTGCATGACTCGTTTTACGGCCCAAACCAAATTCCATAGACTTAGCAATTACCTTTGATAATATTTGTCTCATAGACTGCATGATTTGTCCTTTATAACATCGTTTTGAGAGCATCATTTTCCAACGTTGTAAAAAATACTGTACTATATAACTCTATGGTGAAGCGCAAATGTAAAACAAACCCGGAAATAGCGGCAGGCAGATGCTATAGTATCTACAGCAAACTTCTCTGCAGAAAATGCAGTGCTACACACAGTTGCACAACGTTTACAGCCACGTCGAGAGCTAATGTCCGCTTCTGTATCCATTAGCTTCACAACAGATATGTGTCAATTCCACAACAGGATGTATGTGATGTTGCGCATATTGGTATCGGTTGATATCAGAATCGGATGCTGAGAGATGGACAATATCGGCATATTGGACATCAGCAAAAAAGCCAATATCGGACATTCCTGACTATAAAAAAATGTATGACTTTAACAGACAGTTGGTCAGTTCATATTAATATGTTGTGCAATATACCTGAGCTCAGGTACTCTAATGAGCATATTTTTGCTGGCATATGTTTCCCACAAAAAGTCTGTATTTGTTTGCGTCATTGGGTTTGCTAACAAATGCGGTGTTGTGGGGCATATTTACAGAGTGTTAATCATTGTGGAAGAGTGTACTTTGTGGCAGCATACTGAATGTGGCTCCTTCATTAAAATGGTAACCAGGCCAGGCAGACAATGAAAGCTCTGTTTGCAACGTTGTCCTAGTCGGGCTGAACTTTTCTTTCTTTTCCCTGTCTCAATCACTCTTCATCTCCCTCTTCCATTTGCACGGACTAAAACCACAAGCCCGCAAACACAGAGGCACATTTTGGTTGACCTTACATCAGTTTTAAACTCTCTTTTATGTCATCTTTTATTGGGTTGCCGTTACTGCGTCAGGCCCCTGTAGTTCCACCTTTAACACCTTTCAACTCTGCATGAACCACGCAGTCATAAATCAGATTATGCACAGGCACACTGATGTTACTGAGCTACCTTTGCATAAGCATGCACATATGCATATCCAGAGTATCCAGTGTATGAGGGCGTGATGCCGTGTGTTTGATTCCCGGATGGCGCCCCAACACACATCAATTTGGGCTAAATGAATAAATAATAAGTACAAATGAATACGTCATTTGACACATTCGGCCGCACGGTGGCCGAGTGGGTAGCACATTGGCCTCACAGTCAGGAGGTGTAGGGTTCGAATCTCCGTTGGGCATCTCTGTGTGGAGTTTGCATGTTCTCCCCGTGCGTGCGTAGGTTTTTTCCGTGTACTCCGGTTTCCTCCCACATTCCAAAAACATGCATGTTAGGTTAATTGGCCACTCTAAATTGTCCATAGGTATGAATGGGAGTGTGAATGTTTGTATGTCTTTGTTTGTCTATATGTGCCCTGCGATTGACTAGCGACCAGTCCAGTGTGTACCCCGCTTCCTGCCCAAAGTCAGCTGGGATAGGCTCCAGCATACCCGCGACCCTAATGAGGATAAGCGTAAGTACAGAAAATGAATAAATGAATGTCATATGAGTGTAACAATACACTTTTACACAGAGGCCTCTCTTACATTACATTCATATGACATCTTAAAATGTTACTTAAAATTGATGAAGGAACGGATTATTTATTGCTTATCAAAAAAAAAATACCTTATTAGGTGATGCATTTAATATATGCATGCACGTGACTTGGGAGGTTGTGCGCCACCATGAAGGCATATAATATTTGGGCATGCGAAATCCTCAGTTAGCATGTTAGCATTGCTATCATGCTAATATCACCATAGGATTATTTTTAGCCATTTTCTGACACAGTCACTATCATGCAAGGCGTTAACATGCTGATGTTAGCAGGTTAACGTCGGTAGCATGCTAACAAAAGCACAGCGGCATTTTTCCCACTTTTACACTTCAGCAGACTTCTAGCGATGTCATGCTAGACATTGTCTAGCATGATGTCATGCTAGACAACATTTTCATGGTCAACTAATCTAAAGTGTGTTGTGTGTGTTGAGAACGTGTCTTGACTGTTAGGACAGCCGGGTGCAAGAATAAACATGCCTCCCTCCCTCCGAGCTTCCACGATGTCAGTGGGCATCATGAAACACTCAGTTACATCAACAAGCGGTAAAACACAACACGATGTAAACACACTCATGAAGATGGAGTGGCGCACACCCTGCCGCACCAGCATGCTCTGCTAAACTAAGCTAACCTGGCTAGCTTCATTCATTCATTCAAGAGCGGACTTTTGAAGTTTTTTTTTTAAAGTTTCTCAAGTGCAAACAGATTTCGCATTATTGCAAAAAGCTGATGATAATATTGGCCCAGCAGATTCTGTCAGTCACTAATATGTAGTATTACACACTGGTCACTAGGTGTCAGCAATGTTGCTGTATTTTTGAGTGAGACAAAACTACCAGACTAGATTGCCAGAACAACAGGCTTTCATTCCAGGTTTGAATAATCTCACAACAAGCACAATAACCGCTAAAACGGGCTACTGTTGCGGTCGTAACTCACGTCGAGCTAAATGTCTACTCTGAACAACCAATGTCAATTTCTGTCCACCCCCAACTCAACCAATTAATTGCTATAAATGCGGGGTTAGTGTTTACCTAAATTAACACCTAAGTCACTCACACTGCATACAAACAACTTACTTTTTTCTCTGTGGTTGTCTTGGAGAAACGGGTGTGTCACTATTGAGACCACTACGTTGCGTAGTTGTCATGTGATACGAGTAGACCCGGTAGACCGTCTGAATACTTGATGATGGTCACGGCATTTGAGAGACTTGAACCAATCACCCAGCTAATGCGTGCAGTACTTCTTCACAGTACTTATACTTACAACTACGTGCGGTCTTATGTGTATACAATGGTGTGAAAAAGTAGCATGTTTGTCACATTTAAATGTTTCAGATCATCAAACAAACGTTAATATTAGTCAATGACAACAATACTGAACGCAAAATGCAATTTTAAAATGAAACTTTTTATTACTAAGGGAGAAAAAAATCTACACCAACAGGGCCTTTTGTGAAAAAGTGATTCCCCTCCAAACCTAATCACTGGTTGGGACGCCCTTAACTGCAATCAAGTATTTGTAATAACTGGGAATGAGTTTCTGACAGCGCTGTGGAGGAATTCTGGCCCACTCATCTTTGCAGAATTGTTGTCATTCACCCACATTGGAGGGTTTTCCAGCATGGACCGCCTTTTTAATGCCACAGCATCTCAGTAGGATTCAAGACTTTGACTAGGCCACTCCAAAGTCTTTATTTTGTTTTTTTTTCAGCCATTAAGAGGCGACTTGCTGTTGTGTTCATTGTGATCATTGTCCTGCTGCAGAATCCAAGTTGGTTTCAGCTTGAGGTCACCAACAGATGGCTGGACAGTCTCCTTTGGGATTTTTTGGTAGACAGCAGAACTGATCACAGCAAGTATTCCAGGTCCTAAAGCAGCAAAACAGCTCCAGACCATCACACAACCACCACCATATTTTACTCTTGGTATGATGTTCATTTTCTGAAATGCGGTGTTAATTTTATGCCATATGTAATGGGACACACACCTTCCAAAAAGTTTTCCCAAAGGTCTCTGGTATTGTCAAGATGTTTTCTGCCCAAATTAAGATGATCCTTAATGATCTTTTTGTTCAGCAGTGGTTTCCGCTTCGGTTTTGTTTTTGTTTTTGCCCGGTGTCTTTCAAGGACTAATGAGCACTGAATTTAACAGAGACAAGTGAGGCCTGCAGCTTTTTGGATGCTGTGGCTGGTCTTTTGTGACCTTTTGAATGAGTTGTTGCTGCGCTCTTGGGGTAATTTTGGTTGGCCAGCAACTCCTCGGAAGGTTCACCACTATTCCATGTTTTCGTCATTTGGGGATAATGGCTCTCACTGTGGTTCGCTGGAGTCTCAAAGCTTTAGAAATGGTTTTGTAACCTTTTCCAGACATTTAAGCTATTTTTTTAACAGGGGGGGAAATCAATTCTTCCTTACTGGGCCATGTAGGTTTAATTTTTTTTTCTCCCTTAATAAAAAATGTTTAATTTAAAAACTGGATTTTGTGTTCTTGCTTCTCGTTCACCTGTCCCCAAGGATCAGCGCTGGAGCTGAGACTGAGGCGGTGGATAAAGGGTATTCGGGGGTGAAGGGATTGTCCAAGACGGAGTGATTTAGGGAATGTGGTACCCCTCCAGAGACCGGTAATCTACATGTAGCTGCGTAACGAGGATCAAAGTCCTTGACACCCGTGGCTCCCTTGGGTCATGTAGCCTCGTATCCAAATGCCCCCCCTCCACCACCATCACCCCTGCTTTCCCAGGCATCAAAGCTATCGATTGTGAAGGAGAAACAGGTGGAGAACCACATCGTGCATGTGTGTGGTTTGAGCCTCTGGTCTCCCAGCAATGCAGCTGGGCATCTTATCTGGCTGCCACCACAATAAAAACGATGACGCTTCCTATTTTCTAACCGTCGTTTGCCCTTAAATAAAAGCGGGCCTCTTCTTGGTTTAAGTCATGCCAGTCTCTCTCTCTCTAACACACACACACACACACACATGCACACCAACATTACGTATCCGTGACTTGCATTGGTAACGACCAACTGTCATTCTACAGCCAAATGTACCTTTAATAGCATGTGCCCAAGTAATAGACAATCCAGTCCCAGTCAATCATTTGGAAAAAAAGGGGAAATAATGTAATGACTTGCTGTCATACATACTGTATATCTTAGTAATTCATTATAAATGAAGATGAAAAATGAGAGAGTATGTGAGTCCCGCTTCTACGTTGGCTGCCGAGCCCGTATTTTTTTCACATACACAGATGCAAGTGCACAAAAACACACATACAACCCGGAAACCCCTTAGTCACCTACATTTCCACTTTGTAAATTACAGCCTGAATTATGGCCCCCACCAATCATGGCATGCATCTGTCACCAGCCTGAGGATCATTGGTCTACTAGGATACTTGCCGCCATGCAGGGCGGTCGCGACGGACTTAAGGTGGTCATTTGCAGCTCAAGCCTATAGTTAAAGACCATGGGAACAGAAGGCCGGCCATATTGGCGCCCTGCAGACCCTCAGAGAGCTCCTGACGATTGCAGGGTTTTGAAAATGTAAATACAGAATACACAATGTTTGACATACTGTAACTCAGCTACATTTTTACATTTTTATAGTGCATCCAAAGGATACATTTATTGAGCACCAAGTTATAAATTACCATATATCCCAATTGGAAGATGCCAGGTTTTTTTTAATTGAATTTCTCAATATAAAGTTCATAAAAACTTGTTCTGTTTACCCGCAAACTACAAGGTAGACGGTCCAAACGCATGAGCGCACTATATATATGTACTGTCGCATTTCTGAGGAACACGAGAACCACAGCAACAATGCAAATTATGTAATTTTAGATGTTATGCTACACAATCTCAAAATAAGTTAACTGATTTTTGATGATCGCGTCTGTCAGTTTGAGAAGGGAAATGTTGCTTTACCCACAAATGTGTGGAGGAGAACCCTTTTATAGTATACTCTATACTTTATGCTGAGGGGAGAATTATATGTGTGTTATAAGTGTTGTTTTGGTTGCAACAAACTTACTCATGCATGTCTACACTGCAGAAATAACATTGCAGAAACAATTGCAGTGTCAATTTTAACCTCCACGTTGAAACTCCATTTCTGTTGGCAGTGGCTCAGGAGGGGGAGTAGGTCGTGCAGAAACTGTAAGCACATTGACAGTGACTAACAGTGACAGTTGGCATGAATTGGCAGCAGTGGCGATTGCTCTAAGACAGTGGTTCTCAAATAGTGGGGCGGGCACCCCTGTGGGATAGGGGGTGTGGTGAACTGTCGGGGGTGCGCAAAAAGCAGGGAGTACTTTCAATATTGAGTAAACCTGCCAATATGTCCAAATGTATTATACTCAACATGCAATTTGATAGATATTATCAGTTGTCGTCGTATTTCAACTCGGGGGCGCAACAACATTTCTGGCCCCTAGGGGGGGGCGTGACAGAAAATAACTGAGTACCACTGCTCTAAGACAAGCAAGGGAATCTCAGCTTCCTCTAAAATGTAAAAAAATAAAGTGCTGAAATATCTACTACTATGTGTACATTTCATTGACTAAATATGCACTAGAATGCATGCATTTTGTTCAGAATTATCTACTTATTATAAGTAACTGACTGACTGACTGGCTTGGACGCTCCGCTTCTGCATGATAATTGGATGATCTGTCTGAGGCTTTTTGATTGACGGTGAAATGAGCGAATCAGCGATGTTGAAGTATAACCCTCCACCGTAGCATTTTCCAAATTTTTCATTCCGTTGTTGAGCTGATCCTGAGATTTTACCGATCCCCAGTACTTAGTTTTTGTTAAAAACGACTAGTGTAGCATTTAATGACTATAGTCTGTCACTTTGCGATTCTGCAGGTGTAGAGAAGAGCCAGGTAGCCCCCGAAGGCCACATGAGCCTGCTTTTCATTCAGGTTTTCAGTTAACAATGTGAGACCACTATAAAGAGATGCATTTTGAAATACAAAATGTGAGGTTTTTTTAATGTTCTGGTAAAACAAGCATATTCAGTTTGTTTGGTTTGAAAAATGCTATGAAAAAACATGTTACAAAAATGTGCCCATTTTTATTTTGTAAAACTAAAAAGAACTTTCGAAACCACAGCCGTACAGTAAACAAATGATTTTTTTCACTCTAATGCACTTTGGGTTTTTAAATATTATTATTACGCCTCTAGGTTCAGTCTATTACATCAGTGCATTTTCAGTCTAATAGCTTCTCATAGAAGACCTTTTTGACGCACACGCACACTCACATAGAACAATCAGAGTTGCGCAACAGCTACATATGACTAATGGGAAAAAACTGGATCTGTTGTTTGCATTCATAAAATATTACTCTCTCGTCACTACAAAGTTCACTTTCACTTTGAAGAAGCACACCACAACTGCCACAACCTTCATATATGTGTATATTCATTCTTGGCTCTTTATTCTATATTCATGAACAAAATATATTGGTCTTATTTTTAATACGATTTGAAAACATTTTAACTTCAGATGTTCAGTATTGGTTTTTTTTACGTAAGGTGTTACAACCACCAAAGATGACAGCGGGGAGCCAAGTGAAAGCTAATCAACTTCTGTCACCTCAAAGTGTACAGAGATTTGCGGAGCGGAAACGAGTTCACGATCATGTACCAAAATCTGCTTGATAAAGGCATATCCTGCCGGCAAAAAGGAGAAAGCTGTTCAATTGTATGCCATGCTAGACGAGCAGAGAAACAAGTCGCTTGCAAAGACTGAATTCTTCAACATCTTCAAAATTAAATCCAACTGTAGTACACCCTAAAAACGTGTTCTGTAACACAGGAGACTACGGGTCGGAGGGCCACAGATTTCATACTTGAGTCGATGGATGGAAAGTTACAACTTCCCCTGCCAACATTAACAGAGTGTGACATGGTACCAGACGACAGAACTGAAATTCCATCCCCAGAAATTGAACACTGTCACCCCCACCTACAATCAGTTGCTAACAAATGCATCCTGTAGATCCAGATTCCCCCATTCGCCTGCTCTTAAGAAGAGATATTCTAAGGGTACACAAGGTACGTTAGTAGATCAATGGGCGAGCAATGCTCCTTATGCGCAGTGGCTAGTTGGGTCATTGTGGGAGAAGTGTGCTTAGGAACCATCCATAAACCTACGTCTACAAGGCAAACATATTGCTCAATGGACGAGCATCCTTTCCCATTTCCGCATTTCTAAACATTATGGATGCAACAAAAAACAGCTGAGTTGCACGTTTGCCATTTTGCTCTCCTAGACCACGCCTCCTGAACAATAGAGAGCAAGCCATCCAACGTCTCGGTGCACTCAGGAAAACTTTGGAGAGAAAACCAGAAATGAAAATGCACTTCATCGAATTCCTGCAGAAGATGATCGTCAATGACCAAGCTGAACTTGCACCACCTTTGGACAAAGAAAAAGAACACTGGTACCACACTACATTTGGCGTCTATCGTCCCCAAAAACTCAATCAAATACGAGTGATGTTTGATTCAAGTGCTGAATTCAAGGGGTCATCGCTTAATAAGGTTCTCCTCAGTGGACCAGACCTAAATAACTCACTGTTGCGAGTTGCGATTCCGAAAGGACCCTGTTGCTATTTACAGCAGATGTGCAACAAATATTTTATTGATTTCTTGTTTGTGAGGACAATAGGGATTATCTTTGTTATCTATGGTATGAAGGAAATTATACCAACAAGAACATAAGTGAATATAAGATGAAGGTTCATGTATTTGGAAACAGCTCTTCCCCAGCTGTAGCCATCTATTGCAAGCAACCAAAAAAGGTGAAAAATAATATTGTTCCGATGAAAAGCAGTTCACTGAGAGACAATTCTACGTTGGTGATGGTCTAGCTTCATTTGCCATGCCGGAAGAAGCAATAGAGCTCCTCACCCAAACTCAAGAGATGTTGGCGAAATCCAACTTGCGACTACACAAGGTGGCATCCAATAGTAGCCAAGTAATGGAAACCTTCCGAACAGAGGACCGTGCCTTGGACCTGAAGGATCTGAACCTTGGAGTGGACGCTTACCTCTGCAAAGGAGTCTTGGGCTATCTTGGTAATTAGAAACACACAGCTTCATGTACCTGGTGTCCCTCGAGGAGACGCCTTTTACAAAAAGAGGTATATTGTCTAATATCAACAACCTATTTGAGCCCTTGGGTTTTGTGACACGTGTAACAACACAAGGTACAGCACTGGTACGGGATCTGTCTACTGGACAGACTGAGTGGGATGGAAGGACTCGTTACAGTCTCTAGAAGATCTTCACATTCAGAGGTGCCGCATCCCATTTTCCCTGTCATTGACACAAAGAAAAGAGCTGTACGTCTTTTCAGAAGCTTCCATGGTGGCTATTGGAGCAGTAGCTTACCTGAGAGCTACCGGCACAGATGGTCAGTGCTATGTGGGACTTGTTATGGCAAAATCAAAGCTGTCTCCTCGTCCTGCTCATACCATCCCACGTCTAGAGCTTTGTCCGCCGTGTTAGCTGTAGACCTCCATGAGTGAATCATGGATGAGATTGACATCACAATTGATGCTGTGAAGTTTTTCAAGGACAGCAAGACTGTGCTTGGGTACATTCACAACTCTACAAGAAGGGTTTATATGTATGTTGCAAATTGTGTCACCAGAATCAAATGATCCTCCTCGCCGGATCAGTGGTACTATGTACCAACACACCTAAATCCTGCTGACCATACCACAAGGCCTATCCCAGCAGCCCTGCTACCGTACAGTAACTGGTTTACAGGTCCAGGTTTTATGTATCGTAACACCCAGCAGAGGCATTTGAACCAAATAACTTCTCACTTGATGAGCCCAATGGCAACCAAGACAAACCGACCTGAAAAAAGAGGAACAACACCCTCTAATCATTCCGCACACCCATCATATTTCCACGCTACTTGTCAGACACCTTAATGACATTTTACTGTTGGAGCCATAAGAGCAGGGGGATACTGGATAATCGGTGGTAAGCACCTGATTTCCAGTGTCATCTACAAGTGTGTCGCCTGCTGCAAAATGGGTGATTTGAAAACCAGAAAATGGCAGATTTGCCAGCTGACAGACTCAGTCCTGAAACCTCCATTCACCTCAGTCAGCCTTGATGTATTTGGACCAAGGGCCATCACAACGCGCCGGACAAGAGGAGGAGTGGCCAACAATAAACGTTGGGCTGTACTGTTTAAGTGTTTGTCTACCACAGCAGTCCGTGGTGGAAGCTTTGTCAATTCACAGTTTCATTAATGCCCTTAGAAGGTTTTTTGCCATTCGTGGCGAAACTTCTGAGGCCTGACAGAGGAACCAACTTTGTGGACACATGTAAGGAGTTAGAGCTGACTTCTGAGGGTAAGGAAGTCAAAGCCTATCTACAAGAGAGAGGATGCTGTTGGTTGTTTAATCCCCCTCATGCTTCCCACATGGTAAGCAGCTGGGAAAGGCTCATTGGAGTAATAAGACGAATTCTAAAAGCCATGTTCCTTCAAATGGGTCCTTCTGTTCGTATCCATGACCAACACCAGCCATTCTCACTCCAGCCATGCTTATCACTTAGATGAGTGCTGTATCTGCCCCCAATGGAGAGCATGATCATGACAGGTCAGATGTACGGAAAGCAATGGAAGGGGTCCAGTGTCCTGCCGACACCTTTTGGAAAAGATTAAAGGAGCGTACTTGTCCACTTTACAAAGCTGCAGGAAATGGACGGATGAGAAGCCAAATGTCAGACTGGCGATGTTGTCCTACTTAAAGACAACCAGACTCCAGGAAATGAATGGCCAATGGGACTGATTGTTCAGACGTTACCAAGTCGAGATGGGAAAGTTTGCAAAATGGAAGTGCGGATCATCAAGGATGGGACAGCCAAGGTGTTTTTGAGATTGTGATGCTCATTTGATATACTTCTTAAGTTCATAACATAATAATGTGCTAACTGTACACATAGCAATGTCTACGTTTTGTTGTGTATGGGATAATATTGTTGTATATATTCCTTTTGCTGTGTTTGTTTTTCTGTGTAACAGCTTTACAAAAGAAAAAGAAGAAGAAAAAATTACAAATGACTCCACTAAAATGCCAGAAAAGACCAAACTCTTTGGAGGACATTTAGCTGTTAACTGGCTGTTGAGCCATGTACTGTAACTGTAACTCCTGTACTGCATGGGCAGTACAGGAGCAACTTGTACTGCAACTTTTTTACAGAGCAACAAAATGCACATTAGGACAATCCACCAGTCTATTGAACAGTTTGTATGTTTTGTTGTTCTCTATTGCTAACAATGTTCTTGTGTGGATATCTCTGCACTAAAAGCTGTTTTGCACAGAAATTTGTTCCTATGTTTTTTAACATTTATATCAAGTCATGGTTTACACACATACACAAAATACACAAATTCCATGTTAGTTTGTGTTCCATATGTGAGACTAATGTTAATTTAAAATAGTGACGCCACTGTCAAAGCAGAGTGATATTTTGCCACCCTGAAGAATATTTACAGTTATTCTAGATCAGACCACATATTATATATCATATATCATATGATATATGAGATCATATCATATATCATAACATAATCCACACATGTCAAATAAGGTTGTAATCAATATTTCAGAATAATTCAAAGTCATATTTGAGGGGTATCTAAATTCTTTACCTCCCAGTGATTATTTCCCTGAGAAAACGAGTTAGGGCCAGGCTGGCATATTAAAAATTAATATAAAAATGAGCCAAATGGGACAGTTTTTTGAATGTCTCTTTCAAAAGAGTGGCTCACTAAGATCCGGATTCCCTCAAAGAGCCATAAATCCCATCTCTAATATTTTCTGTATGAATAGTTTGTTCCCTAAAACAATAATGATCAATGGCCAGAGAACATCCAAACCTTACTGCATTATACTTGCACTTATAATACACACGATTGTCAGTAGGGCCACAGGTTGTTTTAGGTGACAGCTGTGTATGAGTAAAGTTTAGGTGGTAAATTGAAAGCCATAAGAAGTGTTGCCATACATGTGCCAAACGGAATGACGATAGAATGCCTTGCCCATGTTTAGCAGGGTGCTGGGTGTGGGTGTGAGGTCAGGGGTGAGGCACTGAGGTGTTTGTCTTCGGGGAAGGTCTGGACAGGGTCAGAGGGTAAACCATGGCGTAAAGGGAGTGGGTTCAGCCAGTATAGAGTGTTGTTTGATGTTTGAAGATTTGTATGTCTAAGGGTGTGTGTGCTTTGTGGGATTGTGTGCGTTGCAAGCCAGCGCTCGTTGGGGAAATTGTATAAATAGGAAGCTGCTCTAGAAAAGCAAAAGGAAGGTTGTTTATGAAGTCAAAATCAAAAGAAGTAGACCACTTAAGTATGGAGGAGACTTCTGTGTCAGCAATGCTTACCATGATGCTGTTGTGACTGCATGCGTGCCTTCATGTATCACATAGCAGCTACATTACAAGATACTCAGAAGAAGCGTAGCAAAAGGACAACTCAGGGATGACCGTGTTGTGTATTGCTGTCAGCAAGTCAGTATGATAACCACTGGCCTTTTGTCAGATCCCATCAAGTGGATGACTTGTCACTCCGACCTGCAGACACCGCCCACCCACATCAACGCCACAGGCACAGAGTGTTGACTCGCCAGACATCTGGATAATATTGCACACACACACGCACACACACACACATACACACACAAACAATTGCACAGACACTCCACTCCAGAGGGATTCTCCACCTCAGTGCCACTAACCTGGAACTTTTCTTTCTTCTGTCATTTTCAAATCTAAATACATTCACCCCTCGATTAATGCGGTTTATTGGCCCCACAGGCCCCACCATGGTAAGTGAGTTTCCACAAAGTAATATTCCGTATTTATAAATGAAATATTTTTGAAGCCAACAGGACCACATTATCTGCAAAAAGCAGAGCCCGAATCCTGCGCTCACCAAACCGAAACAAACCGACAAAGGGCATCCCTGGCGGGGTCCAACCCTCACTGGAAACGGGTCCGACTTATTTCCGGCAATGTGAAACAAACTCTGACAGCGGTCATACAGCGAACGAACCACCTGGATTAGGTGGTCCGATACCCCATATTCCCATGTAGACTGGTTGGGCAAACTCCCATGCACCCTCAGGGACCCTGCACAGAGTATAGAGTTGGTCCACAGTTCCACGACCAGGACGAAAACCACACTGCTTCTCGTGAAGCCGAGATTCGACTATCGGGCAGATCCTGCTCTCCAGAACCCCTGAATAGACCTTACCAGAAAGGCTGAGGAGTGTGATCCCACAATAATTAGAACACACCCTCCGGCCCCCCCTTCTTGAAAAGTGGGACTACCACCCTGGTCTGCCAGTCCAGGGGCACCGACCCCGATGTTCACGCGATGCTGCAGAGTCGTGTCAACCAAGACACGGCCACAGCCTCCAGGGCCTGAAGGAACTCCAGGCGGATCTCATCCACCCCCAGGGCCTTGCCACCAAGGAGCTTTTTTACCACCTCTGTAACTTCAGCCCCAGAGAGAGGAGAACCCGCCTCAGAGTCCCCGGGCACTGATTCCATGTTGGAAGACGTGTTAGTGGAATTGTGTTAGTGGAATTGAGAAGGTCTTCAAAGTATTCCCTCCACCGGTCCACAATATCTCGAGGCGAGTTTTAGCAGCAACATGTGGCTGCAAGTCCGAAGGACAAACCACAAAGTCAATCATCGATCTGCAGCCCAGGGTATCCTGGTGCCAAGTGCACAAGATTAGGGGGGCCGTTCCTTTCAATCATACCTCTCCAGATCTCATTGTCGCTGACAACATGAGCGTTGAAGTCACCCAGCAGAACAAGGGAATCCCCAGACGGAGCACTCTCTAGTACTTCCTCTAAGCTCTCCAAAAATGGCGGGTATTCTGAACTGCTGTTTGACGCATAAGCGCAAACAACAGTCAGGACCCGTCCCCCCACCCAAAGGCGTAGGGAAACTACCCTCTCGTTTACTGGGTTAAACTCCAACGTGCAGGCTTGGAGCCGGGGAGCAACAAGAATTGCCCCCCCTGCCCGTCGCCTGCCAGGGATCACTGGACTCAACGACTAAAGACCTGTGGCACTGACATCTGTGGTCATGAAGTCATTTGAGCGCCTGGTTCTGCCTCATCTCAAGTCCTTTACCTCCTCCCTCCTGGACCCTCTGCAGTTCGCCTGCAGAGCCAACCGGTTTGTAGATGACGCCATCAACCTGGCACTCTACTACATCCTGCAGCATCTGGAGTCCCCAGGAACCTACGCCAGAATCCTGTTTGTGGACTTAAGTTCTGCATTCAACACCATCCTCCCTGCTCTGCTCCAGGACAAGCTCACCCAGCTCAACGTGCCTGACTCAACCTGCAGGTGGATCACTGACTTCCTGACGGACCGGAGGCAGCACGTGCGGCTGGGGAAGAATGTCTCGGACACTCGGACTATCAGTACAGGATCCCCACAGGGCTGTGTACTTTCCCCCTTGCTCTTCTCCCTGTACACCAACAGCTGCACCTCCAGCCACGACTCGATGAAACTGATTAAGTTCGCGGCTGACACCACCCTCATCAGGCTCATCTCAGATGATGATGAGTCTGCTTACAGGAAGGAGGTGGACCGGCTAGTGTCGTGGTGCAGCTGCAACAACATGAAGCTCAATGCTCAGAAGACAGTGGAGATGATCGTGGACTTCAGGAAAGTCAAAGCCCCCCTGCCCCCCCTCGTCTTGACAGACTCCCCCATCACAACTGTGGACTCCTTTCCGCTTCCTGGGCACTAACATCACCCACGACCTCAAGTGGGAGCGGACCATAAGCTCCCTCATCAAGAAGGCTGAGCAGGGGATGTACTTCCTGAGGCAGCTGAGGAAAGCCAAGCTGCCTGTCCAGATGATGGTGCAATTCTACACGGCTATTATTGAGTCCATCCTCACCTCCTCCATCACAGTGTGTGGTTTGCTGGGGCCACTTCCAGGGACAAACACGGACTGCAGCGCATCGTGCACTCCGCTGAGAAAGTGATCGGCTGCAGCCTTCCATCTCTCCAGGACCTGTACGTCTCCAGAACGCAGGGGCGAGCAGGCCGGATACTTGCTGACTCTTCCCACCCTGGACATGGACTATTTGAGCCACTCCCCTCTGGCAGAAGGTTACGGTCCATTCGGACCAGAACCTCTCACCACAAGAACAGTTTCTTTCCTGCTGCTGTTAAACTCATGAACACTTTATAACATTTGCACTATGGTCACTTTATAACCAGTATTTTTGGCACCTTATAATACCTGCACTAAAAACACTCTCATGCCTTTACTTATCAGTGATTTCAATTTCAATTTTCTACTCAGCGTTCTTTGTTTAGTAAGTGTTAGTTCTATGTTTATTTAATGTTCTATGTTTACTTAGAATTCTACGTTCTGAGTCGCCAAAGAAAGTTCCTAGTTTGTGAATTGTTTACTTACAATGAAAATAAAGTTTTTAAGATTCTGATTCTGATTCATTGCCGGCAACACCAGAATGGAATGAAGTCCAGCCCCTCTTGAGAGGAATGGTTCCAGAGCCCTTGCTGTGCGTTGAGGTGAGTCCGACTATTTCTAGCCGGAATTTCTCCACCTCACGCACCAGCTCAGGTTCCTTCCCCGCCAGGGAGGTGACATTCCACGTACCGACAACTAGTTTCTGTAGCCAAGGATCGGACCGGCAAGGTCTCTGCCTCCGGCCGCCACCCAGCTCTCTTTGCACCCGACCCCTTTGGCCCCTCCCACAAGTGGTGAGCGCATGGGAGGGGGGAACCCACGTTACCTTTTCAGGCTGTGCCAAACCGGGCCAAATGGGTTCAGGCCCGGCCACCAGACGCTCACCATCGTGCCCCACCTCCAGGCCTGACTCCAGAGGGGGGCCCCGGTGACCCGCGTCCGGGCGTGGAAAAACGAAGTCCTTTGTTCTTGTGCATCATTGGGGTCTATTTAGCCACTCTTTGTCTGGTCCCTCCCCTAGGACCTGTTTGTCATGGGTGACCCTACCAGGGGCATGACAGCCCCCGACAATTTAGCTCCTAGGATCATTGGGACACGCAAACTCCTCCACCACGATAAAGTGGTGACTCAGGGTGTTATTAAATAAAAATGTCTAAATAATGTATGTCTAAGTTTATCCTTTAAACATGCTTAATATATGCAAAAAATACATAAAATGTATTTTTCACAATAATAAGCTGTTTTCAGCCATCAATTAGCATGATTTTATAATTAATGTATTTTCAAAAAAACTTATGGAATACATAGCAAAAGCAGCAGCAGCAGCTTGTGGTCAATACCCCCAGTGTAGAGTGCAGTCAAACATACCTTGATTAACAGCAACACATCTGTGGGGAAGAATTTTCCATCCCGCAATAAGATCTCCAATTACAATATCACACCAACCAACCATCTGCATTTACATTTACAGTTTCTTCCATCAAACAGCACAGCTCTGAGCCTGTGCAGCAAACTATTATTTCTAAAACAATTCAGAAGAAAAAAAAACCTGGAAAAATCTAATAATGTGGTTGCAAAACATTACCAGCTCTTTTTGGCACTACTTGTCTCAGTTAGGTCAGCCTGTATTCCTCATAAAAAAGGTAAAGCAGGAAACTACAACGCCTTAAATACGTCAGTTGGAATGAGGCATTCTGACAGTAACTATGGAGATGAATGAGGGTCTTCTATATTCTCAACACGTGGTTGTTGGTCACAGTAAATAAACACATTTTATTCAAGAGGAGAATGAGGGCAGCAAGAATATACAGAATTTAAAATAAAGCATAAAGAATACAAGACATCATAGTCTTTTATTGATTTATTTTAAACCGTTACGTATATTGAGGTATCGGAGTGATTTATAATATAGCCAAGCTAGTATACAATATCAGAAAAAAACAAAGTACAAAATTATATACCTGAAGTATCAAAAGTATCACTATTTTGATTTCAGAATCGACTTTAGATCATGAAGAGCTGGTATCGGAGTTTTTGACATTTCAGTATCGGTCCGCACATTACTAAAATGCTCTCCTTAACGTGGTAATTTCACAGATTTTAGGCAACGGGAGTAAATATTTTCCCAACCAAATGATTCCGTGTAGAAGATGAGGAATAAAGATGGCAAGAATTTTGGTGTGGAAGTTGGTAGACAACTTGTTGCCACGTCTGTTCCACGGTGCGTGGGGGTGAAGTGGTGGGATATTTCCAAGAGCTGCTTCACTAACACCTTATAAAAATCATTTTCAGATGAGAAGAACTTTGCCTACATGCGTGAGTACATTTATCCAAGATAAACTACGTCTTTGTGAGGTGGAGAAATTCCGTCTAGATACAGTCGGAGTCACCTCAACGCACAGCAAGGGCTCTGGAACCAGTGGTCTCGAGTGACGCTGGACTTCATTCCACTCTGGTGTTCCCGGCAATGAGAGGCGAAAGGCAGCGGTGGAAATTCATGTTGCCCCCCGGCTCCAAGCCTGCACGTTGGAGTTTAACCCAGTAAACGAGAGGATAGTTTCCCTACGCCTTCGGGTGGGGGACGGGTACTGACTGGCCCATGGGACTCTGGAGGCAGCTGACAAGTACCGGCAGGCCAAGCGGTCTGCGACTCTGGCAGTCGCTGAGGCAAAAACTCGGACATGGGAGGAGTTCGGAGAGGCCATAAAAAACGACTCCTGGGTGGCTTCAAAGAGATTCAGATCCACCATCCGCCGTCTCAGGAGGGGGAAGCAGTGCACAGTCAACACCGTGTATGGTGGGGACGGTCTGCTGCTGACCTCGACTCAAGATGTTGTGGACCGGTGGAAGGAATACTTTGAAGACCTCCTCAATCCTACCAACACGTCTTCTAACATGGAAGCAGTGCTCGGGGACTCTGAGGCGGGTTCCCCTATCTCTGGGGCTGAGGTCACCGAGGTGGTCCTTGGTGGCAAGGCCACGGGGGTGGATGAGATCCACCCGGAGTTCCTTAAGGCCCTGGATGCTGTAGGCGTGTCTTGGTTGACACGACTCTGCAGCATCGCGTGGACATCAGGATCGGTGCCCCTGGACTGGCAGACCAGGGTGGTGGTCCCGCTTTTGAAGATAGGGGACCGGAGGGTGTGTTCTAACTATCGTGGGATTATACTCCTCAGCCTTCCCGGCAAGGTTGATTCAGGGGTTCTGGAGAGGAGGATCCACCGGATAGTCGAATCTCGGATTCAGGAGGAGCAGTGTGGTTTTTGTCCTGGTCATGGAAATCTGGACCAGCTCTATACTCTCGACGGGGTCCTTGAGGGTGCATGTGAGTTTGCCCATCCAGTGTACCTGTGTTTTGTGGACTTGGAGAAGGCATTCGACCCTGTTCCTCAGAGAATACTGTGGCGAGTGCTCCGGGAATATGGGGTTAATATCTAATCCAGGAGGTTCGTTCCCTGTATGACCGGTGTCGGAGTTTGGTTCGCATTGCCGGCAATAAGTCGGACCCGTTTCCAGGGAGAGTTGGACACCACCAGGGCACCCCTTTTTCACCGATTCTGTTCACTACTTTCATGGACAGAATTTCTAGGCGCAGCCAGGGTGTTGAGGGGTTTCAGTTTGGTGGCCACAGGATTTGGTCTCTGCTTTTTGCAGATGACGTGGTCCTGCTAGCTTCATCAAGCAGTGACCTTTAACTTTCACCTGATTGGTTCGCAGCTGAGTGTGAAGCGGCTGGGATGAGAATCAACACCTCCAAATCTGAGTCCATGGTTCTCGCCCGGAAAAGGGTGGAGTGCCATCTCCGGGTCAGGGATGAGGTTCTGCCTTAAGTGGAGGAGTTTAAATACCTCAGGATCTTGTTCATGAGTGAGGGAACAATGGAACGTGAGATGGACAGGCGGATTGGTGCGGCGTCTGCAGTGATGCGGACTCTGCACCGGCCTGTCGTGGTAAAGAGAGAGCTGAGCCGAAAGGCAAAGCTCTATTTACCGGTTGATCTACGTTAGAAAATGGATGGATGGATGGATGGATTCATCAGGACGGCAATATAATTTATTTACCAAGACAAGGACTACTATCTAACACACTGTCACATGACCTTACTTATGCATTCAAACTTAGTAACTGCAGGAAGTGTACAAATGTATTGAAATAGGGGAGACCCTAGGGGGGTAGGATTTAATAAGCTTTGCTTCTTCCTACTCCTTTTAGACATGTGGAACTGTCAAGTGAATTAAGTGATGTATTCCAATGTAATTTACATGCATGTTCAAATAAAATTAAACCATTACCATTACCAATACCAATGAGCCAATGAATGTCAGGGACCCTTTAATTTTCACTTCCCGGGGTGGGGTGCTAAAACTGCAACGTATACTCTCTACATGTACGGTCAGTCTGGCCGCTTTCCTCGATCTTTAGATCTTTCTCATTGATATCAACTGTCCAGCGCTGTATCCAAATATACTGGTCATCGTCTTTAATGCAATTTATCATAGATAGCGGCGTGGTCTCAAGAACCCAGAAGAAAGGCTAACGTGAAACAATCAGTTTTACCGTGAAAATTCCACATCCATTTTATCACAGCAATAGTTGTGATATGACAACACATGTCATAGGACATGCCATCATATGATATGACCGTAGCACAAAGACACCTCTTTCTGCCGACCAGGCAAACAGAATATTCAACAGGCCAAGCAACACCATGACCAGTGGACTCTTAAGGAGTCTCTCATCTCTTTTCCAGCCTCGTCATGGAGGCTAACAGCGCAGCTGTAAAGCCCTGTGATAGTGATATCACATTCAACGTGCATCCATTCTGTCGTTATCGCGGTGGCGTCTATGGAAACTGTAACACCAAGTCATTATTGCGTCAGACTGTGTGAAAACCTGTCAGCCTGACTTCATTGTTTAAAGATGGGGATACGGATCTGCTTCCCCATTTCAGCTTGTTGCTGTTGATGCGGATATGAGAAATAAGCTCCAGGGTTATTAAATGTACAGTATGAGAAAAATGTCTGTGTGTCTGAAGAGCATCAAATCCAGATGTATTCTTCTGCTCTGTTGTCGATGTCAGCAGTTACATCATACAGAGCAGAAAGTTCCACAAAAAAATGAGGATGACTACCTTCAAGTTGCCGCACACACACACACACGCACACACACACACGTTACATGAATGCCTGTCTGTCTATCTTTCTCGCTCTAAAAGCACACACACACACACACACACGGGGCCCCAGCCCTTGGGTCGCAGTGATTGATGACTTCAGTCAGGGCCTGGTTGCAACCACAGACACACACAAACACACATTACTCGCCCCAAAGATAAGCAAATGTTCCGCAAGCCGCCAATGGCCCTAAGTGGTCTGTAAACACAGGTAACACTGGCCTCGATTGAAAAGATTTCATTACCTGGCCTCAAGCCACCGACTCTATACAGTAGAGTACAAAAAAGCTAGAAAGCGTTTAAATCAGTTGGTGTGATTTTATAATTTGGATAAACTTTGTGTTTGGCAGTGGAATGCCCTTGACGCTTGACAAATTCAAGTGTTATGAAAAATACAATTTAGAATGTATCTTTGGATAAGTTGTATTTGTTAGAAAATGTCAACAAATGAAGCCTTTTGTTTGGAATATTAAAGTTCATTGTGTATAGTTATGTGTTAAATTGCTGAGTGTACAGTTTACATCACCCATGTGGCATTGGCTTGGCACGTTTGGAACATCCGCTGACCAGTTTAACTTTTCTTCCCTGTTCTTGGGAGATTATTGCTATCAGAGAAGTGATCAATGATCACAGCATTCAAAAAGGTTTTTCATACTGTATCAAAAAATAAAATCAATACACTTGGTTACAAATGCTGGACAGTATATATGTATATATACTATATATATATATATATATTTATTTAAATTAGGGGTGTAACGATTCATTCACTACATCGATGTATCCATTCCAATAATCCAACTACATCAATCTGTGTGCACCAGATTGCCATTCCAGACGACATATGTCGATCTAAAGATTGTTTGAAAGGTAATCAATCAATTTAATTGATACTAGGAAATAAAGCATTGGATTTAAGCATGGCAGGTTTTATATGGATGTGTGTTTTTTAGTTATTTTGATGATAAAGACGTTAAATGTTAGCC
Organism: Oostethus manadensis; assembly: GCA_024372805.1. Classification (NCBI taxonomy): domain Eukaryota; kingdom Metazoa; phylum Chordata; class Actinopteri; order Syngnathiformes; family Syngnathidae; genus Oostethus; species Oostethus manadensis. The sequence continues at coordinate 5,878,080 of QODF01000040.1, forward strand.
TTGTAACCGTTTTGGAGTATGTCGATTAGTCGTGCCTGTTGACTGGGGCGAACGGATGACGACATGTGACACTGAGCGTGCCAATCTGGTGGTGTGGATGTCCTTAAATATGCAAATTTTCAGATTTTGTGATAAAAAAGTCATTATTTTTAAGAGAATATTACCAGTCGAAATATCAGGACATTGAAAATCCTTGTTTCACCTTTGACCTGGGGCAAAGGTCACACAACTCCCCTGTGTTTATAGCTGTCTCTGGCAATGCCTGTTAAAATGGAGTATTAAAATCATCAGACTTCAAGAATAAAGTCATAAATTTGGTTAGACTTTATTCAAATAAAATGTGAATGCATTTGCCATGAATTGCTGTTTACTTGTTTGTTTATATCTATCATTAATTTATACCTGATTCCCTTACAAAAAGCAACTGAAATCTAGGAACCTAATCTGCACGGTTCCGTATTTATGTCAGACTGGTTGCATTTTGCGCAGAATAGTTACTGAATCGATTCGGATCGTATGATTCCAAATGAACCAATATTGTCCTTGAATCAAATCGGCAACCACGGATCGTGATACAAATCCAATCGTTGTTAAAACGAATCGTTCCACCCCAATATATATACTGTATATACGGTTTCACATCTCTGTGGCATGGAGTCAAACAATTTGTGGCACCTTTCAGCTGTTATTGCATTTCAAGATTCTTTCCACAACACGACATTCCACAATTCATTAACATTTCTTGGTTTTGCTTCAAAAACAGCATTTTTTCACCCCACAAGTTCTCGGTTGGATTAAGGTCCGAGTATTGGGCTGGCCACTCCATAACATTAATTTTTTTGGTTTGGGACCAATATTTTGCTCGTCTACAAGTGTGTTTGGGGTGACTGTCTTGTTGAAACACCCATTTCAAGGGCATGTCCTCTCCAGCATAAGGCAACATGACTTCTTCAAGTATTTTGACATTTGCAAACTGATCCATGATCCCTGCTATGCGATAAACAGGCCCAACACCATAGTGTCACAGTACTTTGAGGTAACTTCAAACTGTCTTTGATCATCCTGGAGCTGATCGTTGGCTAATCCTTTGACATTACGGTTATTCTTTCATCCATTTTGATGGTTGTCTTCCATTTTCTGACATGTGTCTGGTTTTGCTCTAAAGCATTGGAGATCATTTTAGCTGAACAGCCAAACTTATCAATCTTATCAAATCAAAGTATGCTGTTCTTCTGAACAATGTCTTGAATGACCCATTTTCCTCAGGCTTTCAAAGAGAAATGCATGTTCTACAAGTGCTGGTTTTATCCTTAAATAGGGGCTTCCTGATTCTCACCTTTTTCAAAAAAATGGATCACTGATTGAATTCCAAAGTGCTATTTTTTTTAACACACCCCTTTCAACTAATTGCCCAAATGCACAGCCTTAAGAGCGTGCATATCACAAACGCTGGGTCTTGTTTGTTTTCTGAGAATCTACCGCACCTACTGCTAACTTGTTTGCCATGTAGCAATAAAAATATACTAATACCAGTGATTAATCTGGTCACATTGGACTGCTATAATTTTGAACAGCACTGTACTCCAACTCACCAGGAGTTGATCAGATTTTTACAACAAAGTATCAGAACTGTTCCTGGAGAAGGAAAGGCTGTATGTACTTCATATGCACATGAAAGGTAAGAACACAAATGCTTTCAGTTTATTTAAAAATGGTCTGAAAACATTTCGAATACCCGTATTAACAAAAAAACTCCACTGTAGCCATGAACGTTTTCAATTGCAGTTGTCTCCATCCTCCTCTTACAACAGAAAAGGGCCAAGCAGATGAATAAGCATGTACGGTGGGGCCTGGTACCAGCACCCCCCCTCCATCCATCACAATCAACACTAGCAGTCGACCCTATAGGCCCCAGAACGCTCGGGGCCATGACTTGATTGTTAACACTGTGAAAACACAGAGGAGAAAAGGGGTGGACAGGGTTGATAGGGGGGATGACGGGATGCTGAGAGCATGGGGGGGAGATGGAAAAGCAAAGGGGGAGATACGCCAGAGGCCCCATTTCCTCTCTAATGGCCCCCCAAACGAGGGAATATGACGGAATGTTGCCCTGTAAAGCAACCGACCTGAGGGAAAGCAGCGTAGCCACACCCACCCCCAGGTCTTTACTTGACCTGGAGAATACGCTCGCACACACGTGCACTTTATATGGCCACCAAAAACAGATTTGTAAAACTAAGCAGACATGTCAATAAAAACTGAGCACAAAGGACGATCAAAACACAAGCATATTCACCACATGAACGCATTTAAAGGTCATCTAAGAGTTTGAGGTCACTCAACTAAAGACCATAAATTAAAATAATATTCATAAAATTGAAGACATTTTAGTTAGCTTATTACAGGCGTACGGCCCAAATGCTTCTCCCTATTGTCTTATGCAAAAGTATAATAACTTTTATTATACTTTTATTATACGGGCAAAAGCCCGGTTACATTAACTTGTTTTTAATGTTTGTGAGTTTCATTTGCAAGTGTGTGTATATATTTAGTTTTTCCTAAAGATGTCCTAAAGATAATTTCACTTAATTATGAGTACTGCTCTACTGCCTTAAATATATTTAAGGTCTTTTCTGTGAATAGCCTGTCACCAACATGACAATGTGCCCTACAGGGCAGGAAGCGGGTGGTTGAGGTCTATAAAGTGCTTGTGCGTAACTTGAATCCATCTTTCCTCATCCCCCGCACCTTCCCCTCCTCTGCAGACTGTTTGTCATTGGGAAGGAAAGCAGGCCTACTTGTTGAAAAGGCCAATGTGATGGCTGAGAGAACCTGTTTGGTGAAAGAGAGAATAGGCGTGCAGGTGTGGCCTGTGACACCCCCGCCTCCCTTCGTTTTACAATGGACCGTAACAAGCCCCGCCCATATCCTCTGACAGCCATTTCTGACAGGCCTTACAATGATACTGATCGTGTGGAATTGCAATTGTATGGGGAGATTTTCCTCGCCTCTCACACTCTCTCTGCATGACGTGGATGCCTGCAAAAGTGTCTGTGTTCAAAAAGCTTGCGTGTTTACATACACGTGACTTGAGCGAGTGTGTTTTGCTCCAAATGTGTGACCAAGCTGACAATAACAAATGACCGGACCAGATGTACTGGCCTATGGTGTGGACTTCCACAGAAGAGGTGAAAATCTGTTCAGGGTTTGCACACTTTATGAACTACGGGAAGCTGACTGTGTACAGTCGTCCCTCGTTTATCGCGGTTAATTGGTTCCAGACTCAACCGCGGTAAGTGAGATTCCACAAAGTAGGACTCAGTATAAATAAATGGAATGCAGTTGTTGTTATGTCATAGAACATCTGTTTACAATCCTCTAAATACGATTCTTAACATAATTAGAGCCGTCTAAACATGAAACAACAGCCATACCTTTACACTGGTGTTACTCAAAATGGAGGATATGATCAGAGAAAATAATGCATATTAGACATAAGAGCGTACTTGTCTCATTAATGTATAGTAATGGCGGCTTCACAGGGCTTTACACTCACATCACGCAGTAGAGTAATCCCTTGAATATCAATAATATGAAAACAATAATTAATATAAATAAATTGTCCTGGGTCATGTCCGGAACAGTAGCCCATGTTATTATTATGATTATTATGTAATTATTGCTGTGAGGTAATTTAAACTTGCCATGAAAGCCTTTTCTGGTTTGGCCTTTGTATCACCAAACACTGACACCTAGTGGCCATTGTAGAAGACAGTACTACAATTACAATTAGAGTGCTTTTTCTGCCCTGTGTTTGTATTTCAGTTCATTTTGTTACTTTGTTTAGCCATTTTTATGCTTGAAAATATTTTATGTAGACCAAGAATAGGTACCATTTGCTTCAATATGCATATATTTTTTAACGAATAATAGGCTGTATTTAACCATGATACAGCCGACAATTATTAATTTGTTATTTTTAGAAATAATGAATAGAGTGAGGGTGTGATGTTCGAACCTTGATGTAGCGAGTGATGACTATAATAAATTTGCTATCACAGTACAGAAAAGAATGTTAAAAGAAAGGCTAAGTTACCTGATAGGCTGTACTTGTAGTTTGTTTGCATCTGTGCAGCAGTAATAGGAACCTTGATTCCATTTGCTGACTCCAGTTTTTATGAGTCAGTCCCTTAAGTGAGTCAGGTACCCGAGTGCATGCGCAGAAACTCTCACAAATTGCGTCCGTCAGTCAGTGTAGCTCGAATCTTTGTTGAGCACCCGTAAGTCAGCGACACCTGGGTATTTGTCGAGTTCCCACGAGAGAGTGAAACTGGAGTCTTTGTCAAGCACCCGTGAGTCATTGAAACATAAATCTTTTTCAAGTACACGTGAGTCACGTCGAGTCTTTGTGGAGCACCCGTGAGTCAGTGAAACTCAAGTCATTGAAGAACCGTCAAGCAACCTGACCTGTTTAATTTTTAAATGAGCTAGCGCTACCGGGGTGAGTAATGGAGACGAGTACTTGTGAGTCCCGTTAAAGTGAGAAAAGAACAAAGAAAACAATGAAAACAAAGAAAACGTGCTCATTTGAAACAACTGGAAAATGACTCGCCCATCTCTCGTGTGCAGGTCCATCTTCATGAATGCCTCCACATTCCTGGAGAGGTTAAGTCTCCTGTCAGGTATGTGTACATGTCATGTTCCTCTCACTCACTGCAGAAAGTCACCGCACCTTCCTGCATCTGGAGGTGGTTGACTTTTGCTCGAGGGCACTTCAGCACAGACCTATCGCTGATGTGGTTATTGTGAGCGAATCCTCAGGCTGTTTCTGTGTGTGTGCGTGTAAATCATGCAGTAACTTTGAACCCAACAAAGCACAGGGGTGAGCTGAAGCAGATTGCATCAAACGATGGTGGAAAGGGGGCTGACACACATGCCATAACAACCACTGAAGGTGTGACACTCCTCGCACTAATGACGCACTAATTATTGGTTTGGACTCAATAAATGAAGGCGCGTCATTTAAGGCAGTAAAGCCTTCACCACAGGCCCAGTTACCTATGCATGCAGAAACGCTCCAGTTGAGTATACACAGTTCAATGTTCTTTCAGAACGAAAAGATCTCGATGATGTATAATATTGCATACATGCAAGAAAAGCAACTGTCCATCAACCATTCACTGAGTGATTCATATGCATATTGAGGAACATCACCACATTTTTTCTGTAATAAATGTTTTTTTATAATGGTGTAATAAAAAGGCTAGGCTTTAAAAGTAACACAATATCATGGATAGCACAAGCCAAAAGGTTTTAAAGTTATGAGCAAAAACTGATTGTTGTTTAGGTTTTATTGTGCAGCAGTTTACTAAAATATGTAGTTAAACACAACTTACATATGAAATACCAAAAGTTGGCCAGTGTATTATTTTAATTTGATTTGATCTCAAACACAGTGGAACGGAATAGATGGTGTTTGAGTTTGTTGACTTAAAGAAAAACTTTGTAAATGTCAAAATGTAAGCAATGTATAAAGAAATAACTTTATTTAAGCAGTAGTTGCATCCTTTTTAGGAACTAACATGGAGATGCATATCATGACAACTTTTGCATTTGAAAATAATGAACATACAGGAAAATTAGGAAAAATAAGGACAATTCTGGCCTTCCACCAGATGGTGGGATGACTGTGGTGGTTTAACCGTGTTATTTTAATATCATGCACATTGATGGCCTGACTTTACCAGCTACAGGATGTGTTAAGCCAATGTTGCACGAGTGTTGTTGAACGGGCCATGCTGCTTTAGCAGGAGCAGATTTTTTTTCAAGAAAGTCAAAGTAAAGGAAGTTAAAGGAAACTATTAAAACTGTAAGACGCTGGGAAAAAAGACCAAAATTGACAGCTATGAGTAAGCAAACAATTGGACATCCTTAAACAATGTAAAAACCATATTAGGGCTGCAACAAATTATTATTTTCTTAGTAAATTATTCTAAAATTTGTTGTTTCTATTAATTGAGTAACTGGTTAGGCCCTAGATCAGGGATGTCCAAAGTGTGGCCTGAGGGCAATTTGGGGCCCGCAGCTGTTATATGTATATTTAAACAAAAATCAAAAAATCAGTAAGGGAAAGAGTAAAGTTAAAATATTAGAAAAACAAAGTTGTAATCTAATGAGAAAAAGTGTAGTTCTACAGAAATAATGTTTATTTTATTGTGAGGATAAATAATGTCATTTTACTAGAATAAACTTCAAATATAAAAGGAAAAAGCTGTTGTTGTTTTTTAAGTTGTAATAAAAAAATGTTTTGAAAAATTACCAAAAAGTTCAGCTTTACGAGACTAAAGTAAAAATATTACGTGAGGTCATATTGCAAAAAGAAAAATGTCCCAATTTTAGGAGAATAATCTTGTAATATTATAAAGAAAAAATAAGGAAGTTGAAATATTTTGTAAATTAAAAAAACAACAACACAAATGAGGAAAAAAGAGCAAATAGGCTTTTACAAAACAAAGCTGAGAAGCTTTCTCAGGAAATGTGTTGGTGTACAAAGTATCAAAGTGGCCCTTGCATCCTTTCATTTTTCATTATGTGGCCCTGGCTGGAATAAGTTTGGCCACCCCAGCCCTAGACAGACTAAATTAATATAAACCACACAAAAACAGTCAGTGGTTGGGTCTGCAACATATCAGAAAAGAGGCAAAAACTGTCAGTAGCTGTTTTCCAAAGTCAAAGCTAATAATAATCTTGTTTTGCCTAAAACACAAATATAATATGCCTACTTTCATGGGGAATATTGTATAATGCAGTTATTGGAGAATGCATTTTTTTCATGCCATCAAAACATCTAAAGCGCTTGCTGTTTTAGACCAAGTACAGCTGTTTTAGAAAACTACTGGAACAGCTCATTCTGCAGTGGGGGGTGAAAGGAAGTCGACCTGTGACCTTTTTCCTTTTGGTTCCACATGCTGTGGTTGTCTGTTGGGTTTAAATGGCCTGTTCGACTTCTCCATTAAATACATCGTTATCTCATGAGACTCGTGGCCTGTACGTATTTGGCTTTCTAACACAAGTGTCCATACAGTTTTATTTGTATAATGCTCACTGACTTGCAAAAGCTTGGTGGAAATTGCTGAGGAAAAAGAAATGTTCTCATTTTTATTCTCACCATATGCTTATTTTTCCAACAGAAAACAATTTCCGAGAAAAGCACGAGTGAGATTATGGCGACACGTCTCAATTAAATTGTGTTCTACTTGTGAATACAAGGCAAATTACATAATTCAATAGGAAATCACGCATTGCTGGGGAAAATTTCATTTGGCTCAAGGGAAGGTATTGGTGTCAACATTAATGGACTGTTGAGATGGACGAAGACAGAGAAGAGACCAGAGGAGGGAGTTCAGAGAGGAGTCAAGCCAGTGTGGAGGCTCTTTGTCTGGGATGAACTACAGAGGACCAAGGATTGGCCTACTTCTGGCATCTGGACACCAGCCAGGGCTTAAGGAAGAGCCAAGAGTGCAGAAGCGGCTGATCAGCCACATACTGACAAAGAGGTCTGTCTCTGGACCGCAGGTCTGCAGCACCCCGAGATATGCAACGATGCCGTAAGATGACAGACGGGGCTTGTAGGAGAAGCATTCAGTGCTGTTTCTATTATAACGGTAGATATGAAGGTGATGTGATTTATTGTTGCAAATTAGTCGTACGTGTGTGTTTATTGGTTAGTCATTCACCATTGCACAACACTCAGATCGATCCAGGTCCAAAACGCATTTTTATTGGGTGCCCCCCCAGCCCGGCCTGTAAATGGGGTGAGGTCTGGGCTGACCTGGGTTAAACACAACCAGCCCCCCTGGCTAGTTAATGAAGCTTAATTAGCTTGATTGAAGCCTAATTGGGAGCTCTGCGTAAAAGGCAGAGCCGCCCTTGTAAAGACAACCTTTCACCTTTGAACTTTACCCTCTCTTTCCCCAAGATCAGAGCAACCTGAAGGGAAACACTGAAGGCCCCAGACGCCTGCATGTGTGTGCCAGTGTGTGTCTAGGTGGGCAAATTGTGATTGTGTCCTGTTGACACTGCACAGCCTTGGCCTCCCTGCTGTTTTAAGAGAAAAATACATGGTCAACACACACACACACACACACACATGCACACACACAAACAGGTGACACAAAAATGGTGACTGCTGAAACTGGCTTTTTTGTAATTTTGCCCATCATCCACAATCCTTATACGAGACATGAACATATACATACTGTATGTTTATATATATAACTATGTTATTGGCACATTGACACTACCTTCACCATGCACTCACTCGCCTTCAGCGCTCACAGTGCCTCAGGCCACAAGCAAAAAGGTTACACTACATGTTGGCGCTGCCGCCACTACTGCTGTGTTTTTACTGTTTGAGTTTGGGAAAGTTCATGCTAGATGTAGGCAAGGTGAAATCAATGCGCAGAGGGAGGACGTTCCGGTAATGCTTAAAAGGACCAAAATACGGCTAATTACATGTTACTACACGGTCACAGCATGGATATAAAACCATAAACCTTGTTAGAGTTTTTTGGATGATGCACAAGGGGAGGGGGAAGCCTGGATCCACTCTGCCTATTAACACACACACACACACACACATGCACACGCATACATACGTTCACTGTCTCTCTTGGGCTTGAGATAACTGAGTCAAGGCTTCTCAGGTCAAAGGTCAGGGTCCTGGCTCATGGGCAACACATGGAAGGGATAAAGAGGTTCTGGATTCCATAAAGCTTGAGCAGGGACGGACTTATTTATGACTGTGCGGAAAATATCAGAGCCTCTCTCCCTGCACTTCAATGCTGACTACTCCCTTCTTGATAGGAATGGAGAAAGAAACACGTGAGAAAAGAATGTCTGAAATGTTTCTGTACTCGCTTTCCAAATGGCTTCATCTCACTGCCTCTCTGAAGGGGAGTTGGACTTTTTACCCAAAAACTAAATGAGAAGCATGGAACAGTCCAACATTGCTTGTGTGAAATGAGTAAAGAAAAGCCAAGTGAGGGTTCCAAAACAGCAGGATGTTGTGACAAGCAGTGGTTTGGCTTTTAGACCACATAAACTACCAAAAGGCTTTGCTAAAGTTGCCAAAATTCACAGGCTAATAGGCACACAGGCCACTGTGTTTACTGTTTAGTACACATGAAGTCATTTCATAAAGTGACTCATGCACACACTGAACTTCAAACACACCCCTGTCCTTCTTGGACACTTTTTGCACATGTTGGATGTGTCCAAATGAGGTACTGTCACCTGTCTTGAACTGGGAGCGAGCATTAAACGTATGTACTGTCGTAGTAATACTGCACGGTAGTGCACATAGGAAAAGCTGTAGTTACGTTACCTGCGGTGTTTTGTAATTTGCAGAATCAATTAGTCGCTGCTACAATGTTGGGCGTGATGGCATTTAAGATGATGTCATTACTGGAACATTTGAAACATGTAGTGTGATGTGTTATTATGCGCTGATATGTTACCTGCCCGTCGCATAGAGATGTGAGCAACTATATGATAATATTATATTACATGATAATATGATAGCAAAAAGGGTCTTTGCCTTACTTAAAAGCATCATATACTGTACTACTACAGTGTGTTCTGTACACTGTTTGTATGCAGACAGAGAAGGTAGTTAGTACTCCGGAACCTGGAACACCCGTAGGAACTAGTTGCACCACCTGCCAAGGCTTGATCCCCCTCCATTTCTGCAGAACAGCTTTAAATGCTGCGGTCCCTAAAACAGGCCTTTTTGTATAATTCTGAAATACACTGTATATTATTATTCGGTTTTGGGTAACCCCAAACCCTACCTTTTTATTACTACTTGAATTTCAATAAATAACTAGAAAAATTGGGGTGTTGTAAAACTTTTGAACCGCTGGTGTAAATCATTGAAGGAGAAAGGAAGGAAAGGAAAATCGGTGCATCAGGAGAATGCCTTGACCTGCTTTTACTGTTTTACTGTGCTTCAACAGAGGAAAGATCGCGTGTGTGCGTGTGTGTGTGTGTGCTGTCATGTCAGTGGGTATCATCACTTAAAGCTCCTGAGACAATAGCAGTGAGATAATGAATACAGAGGACAATAACAGCAGATGATAGCGAACAATGCAGCGGTAATGGCTCTGGCACAGAAAGTGGAGTTTACTTGTCCTCCTGGATGCTTCCTTCCTGTCCTGCTTTATCAACACACAGGAAAGAAAACAGCAGCCCTCCCTGAAATCCAGCTGAATGACTGAAGTGTTTTTCTACTCGTCATTACTCCCTTCCTCCACCTTCCTTCTCTGCATCCTAGTTCTTGATTTAGTTGTTGCTGCTTCATTTAATTTGAATGTTCTTGTCTTTGAACTCCCATATTAGTTCTGAACATTCTTACTGTTTGTATTCTTCTGTTCTAGCACTGAGGAAGAAGACATGTCTCATTCCTCCTTATCCTTATCAGTGTGTTTTCATTGCCCAAAGGGAAGCGGTGCACATCTTCAATGAGGGATGCTGCATGCTGTTCGTGTCCCGCTCCTTTCTTGCGCTTCCTCTTCACTTCTTGTTTATCTGTGCACACCCTCCTGCTCTGATTTCAAAGCACCCTGAGGTGGACTGAAGTGCAAAGAGGAAAGCCTACATGGGGTTACCATAATAGCATGACTCTCTTTACAAACAAGCTTTGCTGTCTGTTTTACCCCGGCCTGACATTATGGCTCCTTCCTGGCTCTTATTTATTCCATATTGCAGTCTGAGAGTTTGAAAACGACACCATTGTTGCCTCTGTGCCTGAATGAAGCATTTTCAAGCACAATAATGCCAAAACAAACTCAAATACAAATACAGTCATCCCTCATTTATAGCGGTTAATTTCCTCCAGACCATAAATATAAGATTCAATGTTAATAATGGAATATTTTTGTAGTTGAGCATAGAAAACCTGTTTATCACTTTCTAAGTACAGTTTTTAACAATATTAGAGCCTTGTAGACATGAAATAAGACCCCAATAGTCACCTTTACACCCCTATTATTTATTGTTTATACCACATTGCGGAACTTATGCTGCATGGACTCAAGGCAGCCACTAGCTAGCAAATTTAAGAAGCCAAAAATGTACCACTTCCACACGGAATGGGAGGAGAACTTTTTTTCACTCTATCATGTCGGACAAGCTATGGCTGACTTCATGCAGTGTTAAGGTATTGTAATGTCAGGTAATGTCTGATCAATGTTTTGTGCCATTACTGCCTGCTAGTGACGATAATACTACATATCACTTGTATTACAATATGTTTTGACTAATAATAGACCATTGTCTACCACGACAGAGGGATTATTAATACGTTAATTTATTTTTTGGAACAGCGACATAGCAAGGCAGCAATAATCAAACCAGGATATTGCTAAAATTCCCGACGTCGCTTCCTGTCGTCCCCCCACTCAGCTGCCATAGCACTGAAACACATTTACGGGAACAAGAATCATATTTATGTCTTAAATTGCTTATTTATTATTATGTTATTATATCTACTATATTGGGTAATGTGAGGGTAAAGGTGGCTATTGTCATTGCTCTTATGCTGTTATTATCATCAGTGGAGGGCAATGCATTTGCCTGATCTTGGCCTTCAGTAGACCGGACAATTTTTTTTAAATCTGATTCTTATTTTTGCATACATAGTCACCAATACACCTGACTTACATTCCTGCTAGAAACTTTGAGTTAGTGACTAAATTCTACAGTTGTTTGGCTTCACAATGGCGCTTGTAAAGTTGACGCTCAACCACGTGATGAGTGGAAATAGAATGCCTCGGTGATTAGGTTCAGATACCTACAAACATCTACACAACAAAGTCATCTGAAGCAGTTTACAATCAATATTTATCTAACAACATGATAAAAATATCAAATCCTTTAAGTAAAATACATCTACTTACCTAAGATGTCAATTTCCCCCAGTCAGCTATTGTGGGAATAATTTATCTTGTCAAACAGTTTTGCTCTGATCAACCAATCAGAACTGGACGCCTGCGAAATGGCTTTGATGCGAAACAAAACTCGGATTGGCTTAAAAAAATAAAAAACATTGCTAATAGTGTGGTAATATTTTTGCTAATTGCTAATATAATTATTGCTAATATAATCTTGCCAGTGTGCACAGGAATCTGATTTTGAAGGCCCTGGGCAGATTACATTAATATGGAAACACAGAAGCTGAAATCTGATTGGACAAAAAAAAAAGTACAATGCACATACACTACTGGAAGCACAGAAAGCCAAGAAACAAGCTACAAAATCAAGATAACAGACTGTTGGGAATAAATTTGTATAGTTTAATGGAACAAATACTACAAATACAATTTAGTTTGAAATGTAGGTCAGTGCTTCTGGTAACGATCAGGCCAGCAGAGAAGGCCTTGCTGGCCCTTCACTGCACGCAACTGGCGCTAATCATATTAAAACTACAGTATATTATTGTATGGAGAATGTCACAAAATGGCTTTCTATGCCCTAGCTAGGAAAATATTCCTTTACTAAATAAGAAATCATACGTCACGGAAATTCACTTATCACAATTGGGTCTTCTCCCCGTGCGTGCGTGGGTTTTCTCCGGGTACTCCGGTTTCCTCCCACATTCCAAAAACATGCATGTTAGGTTAATTGGCGATTCTAAAATTGTCCATAGGTATGAATGTGAGTGTGAATGTTTGTTTGTCTATATGTGCCCTGCGATTGACTGGCGACCAGTCCAGGGTGTACCCCGCCTCTCGCCCAAAGCCAGCTGGGATAGGCTCCAGCATCCCCGTGACCCTAATGAGGATAAGCGGTACAGAAAATGAATGAATGAATGACAATTGGGTCTTGAACCAATTAACTACAAGCAATTAAACAAGGAATTGCTGTAAATATTGCATAAAGCTGTAATTGATTAAAATGTTGTTGTGTTACTAACCAACTGTCAATGTTATTTTGAGGACTGCCATTCAAGAAGACTTCTAATTGTGTATATGTTGTGGAGAAAAATGTGTACCACTTGGAGGAATGGCTGAATAGATTGATGAATGGGTAAATTACAGTCACTTATTCAGAAAAAAAAATCCTTTGTGTGGTTTGTGTTCCGACAAAAACTATCTATTGAAACTTCTGTTCTCTCTCTGAGCAGCTTCTTAAATGATAAGAGCAAAAACTGACAAGGAGCCCTGCTTCCACTGTCATTATGGGTTAAATACACAAATGCTTTGTTTGCTGATCTCCCTTTCTACTCTGTTTGTGTGTGTGTGTGTGTGTGCGTGTGCGTGTGCATGCGCGCGTGTGTGTGTGTGTGTGTGGCCTTTTGCATTTTCATGAAGTTAATCCCAGCCTTGCAAGATGTGCATAAATAATCACTTGAGGAGATTTTCAAACATCAGTATGCATGACCCTCTTTCTCCACATCACAACAGCAACCAGGACAACAAACCCTGAGCGATTGTTATCCTCTAGACCAACAAAGACTGAGTGATTGCTCCACTATTATATGTATGAGAAGAAAGTTGAGAGAATTAATTGTAGGGTAATTAGGGCACAAAACAAAATGACATGGAGAATTGGGAGAGCAATGGGGGCGGCTTACTACAAAAGACAGAGGGAGATTAGTGCCTCACCAGCAAAAGATACTTTTCATTGCCAGTACTGTTGAACCATCATTTGCTCCGCTGATCTAAGCTTGGCTTGGTCCCAATTGGTCCTCCATGGGTCAAATTAGTTCTAATACCAACAGCTTAGCAGGACTTGAACAAACAGCTGGCTCCATGTGGGGCCTTGTGGACCCAAAATGGCTGAGTGATAACAACAGCTCAAACTCCACAACATTCCCACAGTCTTGGCCATAAGCAGAGTTGAGCCCAAAGAAGGACTTTTGAAACCTAAACATGGTGATGTTATTCTTGTTGGTGTTACAGAGAAACAGTTTCCCAGGGTGTGGGTGTCTGGATGGGTTGATGGTCATTTGAAAAACATGGGAGTTTGAAAGATCTGGGAACAGCACCTTTTTAACTGAAGTGCATTATACTTTGTGATACTATTCAATCACAATTGTATCCATGCCAAGTATTTGGCCAGCATCGGCATTGTAAAGAATGCCATTTTTATACATGAATTTCCCTAGTGTTGTGCTTTCTTTTTGAATGGGGACACATTTTAAGTCAAGTCCTGAGTCAATGACGTCAAAGTCCAAGTCAAGTTGCAAGTCAGTCTTTGATGACATATTGTCAAGTCAAAAGCATCAAATTTTTGACTTGAGTCAGCTGGGATAGGCTCCAGCATACCCGCGACCCTAATGAGGATAGGCGGTACCGAAAATGAATGAATGAATCAGTCCACACCTCTGGATATTGCATGATGGGCAGTTTAACCTCCAAGTTTTTGTGTGACTTCAAAACATCTGAACGTTTTTCGTGATGCAGAGGGCACTTTAACAACGTGTTTTCCAGTATCATACACATTTCGGCGTGTAATGGCTATAGGGAACATAAAGCCTCAAAAAAATCTGACAAACAGGCCGAGGGAGGATTTGAACTCATGGACAGATGGGCAAATGATAGAGAAGCCAAAAGACAAAAACACACCAAGAGGAAGGAGACAACTTAGGAAAGAGACAAAAAGTGGAAAGAGTCAAGTAACACATGCTGCTGTCAGTCTCCTGTTTAATCCCCTTGGATTTTTTTCTCCTTCTCTTTCCCACGTTGGTAATGTTAATTGATAAACACAACCAGGGACTGGGATGCCGTGACTAATCATTCTGGCTGCTCTCTGTGTGTGTGTGTGCGCGCGTTTTTCTATGAATCAGTGAATGTGCCATTGGATATGGTTTAAGCACAGAAACACCAAACACGGAGACAAAAACAAAGTAAAGTTCATAATATTATGAAAAAGAAGTGGTTGAATAACTAACAACCGGCAGCAAGTTGTTTTTAGCTGGTCCACATCTGGACATTAGTTGCAGAAACTACCGGTGGTTGATCAGAAATCTTTGTTGAATGACAGAATGAGCCCTCTTGGATCATTCCTTTCTACTTTTAGTAGTAATTACTATGTTTTTGTTGTAGATGGAGTGAATAATGAATGGTGACGGTCACACTCAGTCAGGAAATTGCATAGCAGTTTTTGAGTGCAACCTTTCTAAGAGTAATATTATTCATTCATTCATTTTCTATACCGCTTATCCTCATTAGGGTCACGGGGATGCTGGAGCCTATCCCAGCAGACTTTGGGCGAGAGGCGGGGTACAACCTGGACAGGTCGCCAGTCAATCGCAGGGCAAGAATAATATTAATACATTTAATTAATTCTGCTGCAATTGACTGGCGACCAGTCCAGGGTTTCAGCCCCAAGTCAGCTAGAAAAGGCTTCAGCAGCCCTAGTCAAACCGAGGACAAGCGGTATAAAAAAATGACAGATGCATTCATTTGGGAAGCCAACCAGTGACAATTAACTTCGACACAATATGCATTTGAGCTTGTTGTTTTCATCACCTTGTGAAATCAATATCGGACTTTATTGTTTATTGGGCATGTATTGTCCACAGAGAAGTAAGCATTCTGTGGTACTTGTGGCACAGACTCTGGCTCCTCCCTTGGCACCAACCAATCCTGAGGTCCCTTCAGTAACACACCCCTCTCACTCACCCTCCTGATACTCTCATAAACACGCAGGGACTATTAAATTGCCCCTTAGTCATATGCCGAACCACAGGGCTCACGCCCACGTGTTATAGTCCCATACACACACACACACACACGCACACACACACACGCACACACTGAATCATTCACAACCTCACTGCTGACTCATAAACGGGAAACAAGCAAAGCAGTTGGATCAAATGTGACCACAACGTCATTGCATTACTGAGCCGTGACTTATAAAACAATGTTGTTTTCTTATTTTTTAGTCTCTCCGGTCATTGTGACTGAAACCCAACAAGCAATGTTTACAAAAAATGACAACTGCAAACATTATGTCAAATGAAAACGAGCACTGCGTCTATAGGAGTCGTACTATTGTGCAAATGGCTTGACTATTGAGGTACATCTCTTGTTCGTTGCAGTTAGTTGGTTCCAGACCCAACCAGTCCAGGGTGTAGCCCGCCTCTCGCCTGAAGCCAGCTGGCATAGGCTCCAGCATACCCCGCGACCATAATGAGGATGAGGGCCATAGAAAATGGATAGACAGATGGTTCTAGACCTGACCGTGATAAGTGAATTTATGCAAAGTATGATTCATTTAATGAGGATAAGTGGCATAGAAAATGGATGGATGGATGGATGGATATATGTGTGTTATTATGAAAAAAAATTCATAATACAAATTGTGCTCCAAAGATATTTCCTATTCCTATTTAGCAAAAAATACGAAAATGGAAATTGAAAGTGCT
>QODF01000040.1:5895036-5950683 GCA_024372805.1 Oostethus manadensis
TATATATATATACACTCCCGTTCAAAATCTTTAGAAAAATTGCTAGAATTGACCTTTTGGACATTTGAATCTTAATGAGGTTTTAAGTAGAGCTACAATATGCAAAAGCAAGAAGGGGGAGTGCGACAAAAAGCACTTTGAAAAAGTAATTTTCTTAAAACAACAATTAAACTGAAATAGGCTGTTCATCAGCTCGTCAAATGTTTAAGACCATCGCTCGACAAATGACAAAAAACTCTCCAAACCAGAACAAACTATGTTCTCAGTAGGACTCAGTAATGAGTAGCTCCACCGTTCTTGTTAATCACTTCAAAAATTAGTTTGATGTAGACAAAGAGAGAGAGGGAGAGAGAGCTCCCCACAAAAATCTAAACATGCCCCATGGGTGACATGTCAGGTGACTGTGCTCGGCTTTTACTGTAAGTACTGGGATCTTTTCAGCTTCCATAAATTGTGTACAGTTCTTACAACATGTGCACTGTCTGTGCATTGTCATGCTACAACATGAGGTGATGCTTGTGGATGAATGACACAACAACATGCCTCGGGCTCTCGTCACAGTATCTCTGTGGATTCAGAATGCCATCAGCACAGTAAAATACACTTGTGTCGTGGCTGGAGTGGCGCATGGTGGCGTTGGGCTTATGGTATTGGCAGGACAGAAAACACAGGTGCATTTTTTTGATGGCATTTTGAAACTGGCGAGCATGTTTCGGATGCTCCGGATCGGCTTATGCGGTATTTGAGGCAAATCGTCACATCAGATACTGACTGTTTTTCGACCCCCCCCCCCACTGCGGACCACTCACAATACAGCTGAACTGCACATTTTGGAGTGGCCTTTTAGTGTGCCAAACTAAGGCACACTTGCAATAATCACACTGTCTCATCATCATTTTGATATGCCACACCTGGGGTGGATAGATTATGAATTATGAATGCTCACAGTTCTAGACAGATTTGTGACCTCTGTTGGCACCGCGTACGTTACAAAAACAAATTTACCAAGTGATTTTAGATACGAGCAGAGCTGAGGAAAACCTAAAAAAAACCAGTCTGGAGTAAAGGCGTACCAACGTAACATGAACCGTTTTCAACTCTGTATTTGTGAAACGCACAGCATACGTTACGAAACAAACACATTTACCGACTGACTTTAAAAAGCATGCAAAACCAAATAGAGAAGTGAGCTGAAGTCAAGCCAAGCAATCAGAGAGTCTGTATTGTGTCTGTGCGTGAAAGAGTCTGTCTATGGAGGGGTAGTCGCTGTGTGTGACTGGCCAATCGCAAAGCGAAAAGGGAAGTAGTTACCCAATGAGGAGTGTCCTTCACCAAGATTACGGATAATGACGAGTTGTACTCGTTTCACGCTCGCAAAAATGCATTATCCGTAATCCGACTCAACCTTAGTAGATTCCCACTTTCCCACTATTTTTGTGTTATTTTCACTTTATCTTTTACCCCTGGGCTCCATTTTCAGAAAGCATGACATATCCTTTCACTGCTATGCCGATGACACACAGGTCTACATGGCGCTGGAAAAGAGTAGTACCTGCTCAATCAATTCCCTTCTGTCCTGCCTTGCTGATGTTAAAGACTGGATGTCAATTAGCTTTCTCAATTTTAATGAGAAAAAAAAACAGAAGTTATCGTGTTTGGACCAGGTAGTACCAGTAGAAACTGCCCTTCTGATTTGGGCCCCTTAGCATCACTAGAAAGGTCTGTGGTCTCTAACTTGGCTTTTAAAATGGAGACTGATTTTAAGCTGGATCGGCAAATCAGTGCAGTGGCCAGCACTAGCTTTTTTCACATGAGGCGCCTTGCTAAAGTCAAGCCTTTTCTTGAACATAAGCACTTTGAAATCGCGATCCGTGCTTTTATCACTTCACGGCTGGACTACTGTAACGCACTTTATTTTGAAGTGAGTCAGTCCTCTCTTGCAGATATCCAACTTGTTCAAAATGCTGCAGCTCGTCTCTTGGTTGGAGCGTGCAAGAGGGATCATATAACTCCAATTTTAGCACCCCTCCACTGGCTGCCTGTGCTTTTTAAAGTCCGTTTTAAGATTCTTTTATTTGTTTTTAAATCTTGAAATGGTCTCGCCCCTCCTTATCTTAATGAACTGCTCTCCCCATATGCTCGAGGTCGGGGCCTCAGGTCAGCTGACCAGCAGAGGGGATAGAGCCTTTTATAAAGCAGCATCCAAACTGTGGAACGCACCGCCCCTGCACATCCGTCAAGCCCAGTCACTGTCCACTTTTAAAACTCTTCATAAAACTCATTTTTACTCCTTGGTTTTGAACTCACTCTAAGAGTCTGCACCTGTCTTATTGTGCTGTACAGTTTTTATTGTTTCATTATTAATTCTAATGTTAATTGAGTAATTGGGACATTAGTATGTTGACGTTATCCCATTACATTTAGCTCCAAAACCCCGCCCTTTTCTCTTCAACATGCAACGCACAATAATGCACTACTGAAACACATTTGAAACTATCAAATGTAAAGGTACTTACCCATAGTGAATGTAAGATGACTGATGAACAGATTGAATCAGAGTCGTGGTACACGACTTATATAAGTTTCACATTTGCGGCTCACAGCAACTATGGTACATACAAGGGCAGCCGAACGTAGTCAAACATCTCAACACAACATTGGTTTTTTTACAGCGGTACATATGCTGTACATGTTTTAAATAATGGCTATATTCCACAGCCTATTTGGGAGCAAAATGCAATAAAACCTGACAAAAAGTCTGCAAATTTACTGGGCTGTGAATGAATGAGCGGGGATGCACTGAGAATATTTTTTTCTTGTGACACGTTTCTTCTTCTGTGTGTGGTCTTTCACTTGTAACAATCATCTATGGTGGGTTTTGGGCCAGTCCCCCTAATTATTACAATTTTAACACTATTCTGTTGCATCCTGTGTTATATTATGCACTTCCTCTTTCGTTGCAGTGTGGAGCAGTTGTCATTCGGCGGACAAAGAAGTCACTGATACAGACAGTCGGCCAGTTGGGGGACTGGTGCGCGTTACAACTAATTGAAGCAATCATAATAAAAGGTCAGTAAATCCCCACCATTAGCCGGTTAGGAATGGGAAACTGAGGCTGGCTTGTATCGCTCTCTGGTGCTGCCCATACCTGCGGCTACGCGACAAACAAACACACGTTGGTTTGCTTTCCCAGTTGTTTGTGCTGAATTTCTTTAGTCCTTCTTTAAGGTTTGTGTGTTTTTGTCATACTTGCTACATTATAAACTTAAAGTGCTCATGTCAGCAAAACATGTTGATGATGTTATTTTTGCAGAGAACACTAAAAGGTCCACTTACTATGTTAGATGTATGCTCAAATGATTATACATTAACCCTTTTTTATAGACTCTTCATCACTAAAACCAGTGTTCTTGTTGTGGCACATATTTTGTAGATTCTATGTCGTTATATATTTGTTGATACTGTATTATGCCCACTTGTTCTATGACAGGCTTTTGCCGGGACACTGATGGAGTAAGCCAGTTGGCATTTCCAAAAGATGGCATTCACTGTTGTATTTTGGTACAATTCCAGCACAGTAGTTTTGACACTGTGCCTCAGTTGAAGTAAAGTTTGGCACTAAATGTGTATTACCGGAGGGTACTTCTATAGATGAAAGTAGTATTGTTACATTACATTTTCATATTCCCAAGCATGCTGTATGGCACTAGCGGAAGATAAAGTCAACAGAATAACATGTGAAATATATATATATTGTTTAAACACATACCAAAAAATACTTGCTGAATTAACATCTTTTTCTTTGACGGGATCCATATTTTACATTCTATATTTTATATCAATATTTTTATACCCGTTACATTTGGAACATTTAAGTATTAACATGCCTTAATGTTGCTAGAAATGGAAGTGGGGCCACCAACCTGAGTTTTGTTATATACCGCGTCTATCTATATACAATACAATGAAAAAACAGAAGTCAGACTTATACTAAATTCATGCATAGTGCACAGCCCCCTTTAATAATGACAGGTCTTCCGAGCACAGATAAAGAAATATGTGTCACATGGGTGCAATGAAAATGCTGTGCTAGTTTGGAAAAGTAAACAATCCCAAAATGTCTTAATGGTAATCAACATTTCAGTCTGAGTGTAGTGTTTTTAACACTGCGGGGGTAACATTTCAAAGCCATAAAGTTACAAATCAACATTTTTTACCTTACTCCCCTCTATTGGTCTAGATGGTCAAGTTTTGCACCCTTCTTGAATTGTATCCAAAGACATTGCAACTTCTACCGGGGCAGCAAACTCATTCGCTCTTCAAACCAGACAACCAGTCAAAAACCCAGGAAACGTTTGACAGTGGAAAAGTGTGCCAACATGGCAATAAGTCCATTTAAATTAGTCCTACTAGATATAGTCCACAAATCAGAGAATAATATATAATAATAAGAGGGAAAAAAGGCATGTACTACAGAATGGGAAGTTCCTGACATCTGTTGCATCCATTA
The DNA here is from genome assembly GCA_024372805.1 of Oostethus manadensis. NCBI lineage: Eukaryota > Metazoa > Chordata > Actinopteri > Syngnathiformes > Syngnathidae > Oostethus > Oostethus manadensis. Next base: position 5,899,547 of record QODF01000040.1, read on the forward strand.
ATGTGAACGTGGATGTATTTAGACGGGGGTTCACTGTACTTTACATTGTCTTTGTCTTTATGTGTCTCTCTTCCGATGTACACACTGTTATTCCATTACTTCATAGAGAATTCCCCTTATTTCTGCTCACAGAGGCCAGCCCTGCACGGGCCTTGCAAGGACGAGAGCAAAGGGTCGAAGTTGTGCACGACTCTGTCTTAGCAGTTGGGGTGGGGGGATCGGGGAACAGTAATGGCCAGTGAAAGACTGTTTTGTTGGACTCCTGTTGTTTGACAGTGGAGGTATCCTCCCAGGACTCATCTTTTGCTCAGTCACACCCACTCCGCCTTTCATATGGTAAGGCCTCCCTAATGCCTTTAACATTTGGCCAATTTCTTTAGCACTCCCAAGTAACCAACAGGGATACCCACCCGACCCTGCCTGCCCCCACCTTGCCATGACAACCCACCTCCTCCACTGCTGCCCTGGCAACAGCTTCTACTCCAATGAACCTACCCCAGCAACTGCTTTTGACTTCCAATCAGTTCAGGTTCATTTCTGACACCCTCTTTGGGGGAGGGATGGGAGTTGGGAACAGAAAGAGCAGAATAGGGAATGGTAGGGATGTGCTCGTAGGGGTGTGTGCATATTATGGTGGAGTTTTAACCCCCAATAATTTATAACAAATGGAGGAAAAACCGGTGCTGAGAAACGAAAGAAAATGATAGCGTTTTGTAACAGATGTTCAACAGTATACGCCAATGCAAATAGGTGCTTCATATTAAAAGCACACATTAAGAAACAAACTGCGGTACACCTCAATTGAGGGTGGTACAGCCACATTGGCCCTGGTCAAATAAAAGTTGGATTTCCACAGGATGTTCACTTCTGGATTTGCATTTGAATCCGTTTGTGAATAGCTGGAATTATGCCTCCGTGAGTGGTGTCCAGCAGAGCTTTTTTTCCAGACTGTCTCCTTAGCCGTTCTTTTTCTCATTATCCTCAACCCCCCCCCCTCTTCATCGCTTGTTTTCCAAAGCTAGGCCCACATTAGATAAAGATCACACTCACCATGAAGGGTCATTGTCCCCGCAATGTATTATGCGTGTAGTAAAATGCCAGAATTCACCTTATCAAGATTTATTCCTATAGTTGCAAGGAATATAGTCTAATTTGCTTGTAGGAAGCAAACAACTCTGGTATATGGAGTGAAACAGGTCTCTCAGCTGAAAGAAAATTACCTCCTCAGCTTTATTGATTGATTGACAAGGAACTCACTGGCATGAATATTCATAACCGCAACCCCACCAAGCTTTCTCACAGCTAGAAGACAAATAAACTTTGCCAGGGGAGAGAGGATCGCTGTTGGCTGCTTTCTTCATGTGGAAATTTGGGTCTTTGATTCAACTCCCTGCAGGCTTTTTTATAAATGACCTGAGAATGGAAGAGTACCAGGTCATGGGTGGTGGTAGGTGGCGGGGTGGGATAGAGGGTGTCTTGAATGAAAAGGAACAAAGTGTGGGGGTTCAGCTTAGCACAGGCTAATACCTCATCCAGTATTTACCAGTGAAATCCTTGCCTACATTTATTATTGGAACACAAATTAATTACATTACGAAGGTTTAGGATGAATATAAGGGAATGTACACTAATCCCTCATTTATCATGGTTTGTTAATTGCTTCTAGACTGACCGTGATAAGGAATTTCTGCAAAGTAGGACTTTTATTTATAAACGGAATATGTTCATAGTTAGAAAATCTGTTTACAGCCTTCCAAATACAGTTTTTGACATTAGAGACCTCTAGACATGAAATAACACCCCAATAGTAACCTTTACATTTGTGTTATTCGATATAATGGACATAATAACAGACATAAAGAGGATTCATACTCGTGTGTGTTGCTGTAAATGTGTTAAGAGTTGTTCAGTGGGACCAAGAAAGGAAGTGACGTCGGGTGTTCAAAGTTGAGTTTCAGCTTGGCATGGGTTGGGGACTGTAGCCTGTGTTTTTATTACGCATTATGAGATAATTGAAAGCTGCAATAAAAACCTTTTTTTTTAAAACCAAGCACCAATCAAGTCTGGTGCTTGTGTGTCTCACCAACGATACATTAACATTACTGGCACCTAGTAACCAGTGTGTAATTTCATCCCGTCTTTCAATGTGTTTTTTGAATGCCTTCTATTTGTAGTTAACTTCATTGAGCAATTTTTATGCTTGAAACTGTTTGATCTTGGAAAAAATGTTTTATTTTTTACAAATAATAGGCCATATTCAACTACAAAACAGTGATGCTTTATTAGTTAATATATTTTGGAAAAACTGTGATACAATCAAGCTAGGAAATTTGAAGTGCAAAGTGATGAAGGAGGCCGCACGGTGTATGAGTGGGTAGAACATTGGCCTCACAGTCAGGAGTTTCATGGTTCGAATCTCCGTTGGGCATCTCTGTGTGGAGTTTGCATGTTCTCCCCGTGCATGCGTGGGTTTTTCTCCGGGTACTCCGGTTTCCTCCCACATTCCAAAAACATGCATGTTAGGTTAATTGGTGACTCTAAATTGTCCATCGGTATGAATGTGAGTGTGAATGTTTGTTTGTCTATTTGTGCCCTGCGATTGACACCCCGCCTCCCGCCCAAAAGTCAGCTGGGCATACCTGCAACCCTAATGAGGCATAGAAAATGAATGAATGAATGAATGAAGTGCTGAAGGATTATTGTATATGTGTGGCAGTATGAGGCCATATTTTACACTGCCAGCAGAGGGCGGTAGCGCGGGGGTCAAAAAGTGATGCCTTTCCGCCACTTCAGCCTCTGACCTCACGCAATTCCGGGTCACTTGCTCAGTTCCCCCGAATTGTCAGGTAAGCAGTATTATGGGGTATTAAATTGTTAAACGCTATGTTAAGCCTGTGTATTTTATTGTAGTTGTGCTGCAGTGTCTGTCCGATGGAGGATGGCATCTGCTGGGGCCTTGGCCGCTGCTGGTGTTGTTGACAACACTCTAGCAAGTGCTGGTCCGCATCTGGGGTGGTAGGTTTTGGAGAGCAATGTAGCCTATATTAAGTACACTATTGTTTAATATGTGTAATTTTTGTAGGAAATGTAGTCCTGCAGCTGTAGCACTAGAGCTGTGATTCTACACTGCTGTTTTGCCCTTTATTTTTGCCTACTATGACTACTAAGCCTACTACAGTATGTCTGCGCTGACTACTCCTGTATTTAACATTATTCCAAATTGGTTTTTAATGTGACAGAAATGTGAAAAAAATGTAAATATATTTTGTACAAATAAATCTAACAGCCTCCCTCAATGGACGAACCTGTGAGCCTTCGTTTATGTTGGTTCAATTTAAAAATGCTGAAAAACAACATTTTTGTCAAAACTAATGTTTTAAGGCAAAGGAGCCAGACGTAATACACTGCATATAAACCCTCCCCCCTTCATTTTCAGCCTTTTATGGCTTCATGTTTTTTTGGTTTTTTTACAAGAAAACCTGCAGTGTCTCAGCCCTCCGTGGCACGAGTTTAACTCCTGAATTAAAGTATTCACTCCCTTCATGTCAGAGTAGGTTGATGCACCTTTGGCTGTACTGAGTCTGTGTAGGTATGTCTCAATCAGGATGGCACATCTGGACTTTTGCAGTTTTTCCCATTCCTCCTTGCAAACCAGTTGAAACTGTCACGTTGTATAGAGATCAGACGTGAACAGCTCTTGATTGTAATGAGATGTGGGGTTTGGCTCGACCACTGTAGAACATTTAGCTTTTTGTCTTTGATCTAGTTCTGTGTAGCTTTTGCTGTATGCATGGGATCGTTGTCTTGCTGGAGAATAAATCTTCTCCCAAGGCGTAGTTCTCTTGCAGGTTGATGCAAGTTAACTTCCATTATTTTCAGATATTATCCTGCAGTGTTTCCCCTCTACCTTGACAAGCCTTGCAGGGCCTGCTACTGAAAAGCATCCCCACAACATGCTTTTGCCTCTGCCATGCGAGATGTCTTAAACTTGTCAATATCCTTTCTCTAAGATACCCCACGTCTTCCCGGCATGTGTTCATGTTGCAATTGTGGCAGAAATATTAATAACCTTAATACTAATAACTAGAGTCACTTGAATCACTTGACACATTAACTGTACTCAGATTATCTCAATAAAAAAAACAAAAACACTGTCTTTTCCTCTCTATGGAAGGATGGCAGTGACAAGCACCATCCAACTCATGCCGCCAACCCTTTAGGATAGAGTGAGTACTGCAAGCACCTTCACATATGACATTTATCTGTATTTTATTGTCTGACTAGCAAGAATAAGGACGTCACACTTACATTAAAGACATTACACCGACTGTAGAAAGTCATGGTCTATAATGAACATTTTATTAATGGCCAAATGTTGACAAACACAAATTGGAAAGCGTCATTATCCAAATCAGTGCACTTGCAAAACATGTTTTCACTTCACCAAGAAAGTAGGGTTTTTTTTAATTTTTTTATTCTGCTTAAAAAGTGATTGACATTGACCACGATTTCTAAAGTGGCCTTTTTTGCACTCACACAAGACAAGGGAAAAAAATAGAAGATACATTAGAGTTATTTTAGAAGACAAAATTGTCCACTGCCTTTATCATGTTGCTTTAAAGCAGTGATTAATCCGGGTCAGTGAACAGTCCAGTTGCGATTGAGATGCCCTGAGAATTCATCACCCATAGGAAGACAAAAATGTTTGTAAGACTTTCGGACTTGCTAACTTGTAAGTAATAACACTTAGTTACTGCATTGCGTGTCTACGATACATCCAAAGCCACCCTGTAAATGTGTCTATTGTTAACGATTACGCAGTCAAAACCCAAACACTGCAAACTTAAGGGTCACTTTCATTCCAGGCTTTGTTCGTAATATATTGCCTGCTTGGTTAAATAACAGGCCTGTCGTAAAATCAGAGCCGGTTTTCCTCCCCCAGGTTCTTCCTGTCTCACTCTTACTGTCTCTTGCTGGATCTTCCCTCATTTTTGTGTTCATCCCCCTGGTGCTTGCAGCAATTCATGCTGCAGTTTAATCATCTTCACTCTAAATACAAGTAAAACAACTGGTAGGATGAAAAGTTGTAAAACCCTAGAATCATTTTATGTACAAGTAAAGGCTCCTGCTTCTCTTTAGCTTTTCTTCCTGGTTATATGGCACACTTTAGAAAGTTATTTTGAACCAAATTCATGCAATAATTGTTTGGGTTTATTTAGTGCACATAAACATATGGATAGCCATGTTTTGACCTTTACTACTGTACGTATGTATACGGTAGGCAACACAACTGTTTTAGAAAAAGCTGCTTTTTGAATTACTTTCATTTGATAACTGAAGCATTTTGCAATGATATTGGCGACCTCTTTTCTCCTCAAAGAAAAACAACAAATCTTTCATAAACCGAGCATGGAATGTCTGGGAAAAGTTGTTTTTTAGAAGGAAGATGATGAGGTTCGTGGTTGAGAAGGGGTCTGGCATTCTAATCACCCCCAACTCTATCCATAACCACTTCACCCTACTCTATAATGATTCTTTGCGGCATGGTGACCTGATTCTGGCTCCCACAGTCCTAAGACCAATGCTGGGCCACAGCGAGACACACAGACCACTTTCCCATGGACTGCACTGCTTCAGGCCTGCCATTAATGTTTAATATCCTATAATACCCCCTCGACACACAGACCAACGGCATGGAGATGGGGGATATTGGTCTTAACCAGTACATAGCTGCACAAGGGCCAGCCATTACAGGCAGCCCACTAAGTAGGGGCTACTGTGATAGGGATAAATAAGCATCAATAAAGACTCTGAATGAACATCAGGAATCAGAACCCATACTGGCTTTATTTACTTTTGGGAAATGGCATTGTGTTTTGAAAAACCACGAAATCCGATCATTTCTATATCATGGTGATTATAGGGGTACATTGTGTTGTGTGCTATTACCCCAGTAGTACACTAGGGCCATATTTTGTTCATATGCAGACTTAGTTTGGTTCCTAGTTGCTGAAACCACAGTTTTGATTTTAGACCCCAATGGTGGAACAAGAACGACAAAAAGATATTACATTTCTTTCAAAAGTGAGATTTTATGTGATAACTAAATCACAACATAATTGAGTGACTTTCTGGGAAAATGTTATATGGAGGAGACATCCATCCCATATTGATGGAAGACCACTAACTTATACATATATCTATTCTTATTAGCTAGTCCATGCCTCTTGAGACCAAGGAATAGAGTTGTCATTATTCCCTTCTGAGACTCCATTACGATGGTAAAACACCATATACTCCTAAAGCTTACATCAGCAACTTTAGAACCACGGTGACTGCAGGATAAAGGAAAACTGCACTTTTTTGGAATTTTGCAAAATCATCCACTATTCTATGTGTTTTTATTTTTTCAGGTTAATTGGCGACTCTAAATTGTCCATAGGTATGAATGTGAGTGTGAATCTTTGTTTGTCTATATGTGCCCTGCGATTGACTGGCGACCGGTCCAGGGTGTACCCCGCCTCCCACCCAAAAGTCAGCTTGGATAGGCTCCAGCATACCCGCAACCCTAATGAGGATAAGTGGTATAGAAAATGAATTAATTAATTTGTTCAAGTTAACGCTAGGTGTAGGCGTCCGTTTCTATGTTGCTATGTGACATCAAGGGGGCGAGGAAAGACGTTGCGGTAATGCTTAAAAGGACCAAAATATGGCAAAATACTGCAAGTATTACATGTTATCATGAGTGTACCTGTTACTACATGGTCACACCATATATATGCAACCATAAAACCTTGTTGGAGATTTTTGGATGCGTTTTAAGTCTTTGAAGGAAGCAAAAGTATGCCCCCAATATCCCATGCTCCGATACTATAGAACTGCCCACAGGATTCCTTGAAGAACACGGTCGAATGCCTTCTCCGTGTCCACAAAACTATGTGGACTGGTTAGGCAAACTGCAAGGCATCCTCTAGAGTAATCAAATATGACAGAACCAATGTAAGAGGAAAATTCCATACAACAATATGAATTCTAATATCCATTTATACACGTCCAGTATTCATTTCTGTGGCTGCAGAAGTGGCCATGGAATTCCGAGATTAACTAGCCAGTGTTTGGTTTCAAGCCCAATTGGAGCTCCTCTGAAGAGCTGCATTCATCGATTCAGGAAACTGATAAGAAGCAGAGCAAAGCTACTATGAATTCACCCTCTGTTCAGTTACCCTCTATCCTCTCTCACTCTCTTCTCAGCCTTTATGCTCCATGAGAGAAAGATGCCCAGATGAGGGTGGGGGCCAGCATGCTCTAATAGTTTAATTAAATAGCATTTGAAGGCAGCAGCAGAAAGCAGGCAACGGTGAAAAGAGAAAGCAGGGACTAAACAGAGAAAGAAGTTCATCAACAGCTGTCTGTTTGTTTTAATTGCCCACATTTTCTGAAAAAGTGTTACAAGGGGTGTGGGTTAAATTAAATTTAAATGATAAATATTACTAATGCTTTGCAGAGGGAAAGTATAGAGTAGATGTGTTTCCAGGGGGTCCTAAAATTTCAGAGTATTGAAGACTCCCCAAAGTCCAACTTCTACAAATCAAACCTTACCTTTCATGGCAGACAAGTCATAAAACCAACACTCTACTTGTACATTATAAATAAAAAAACGTGCAATGGTTTATATACAGTGGTGTAGAAAATCCAAACCAACATAGCTCTCTGTTAAAAAGTGAGCTACACTGTTTACTAAAATAAATCCTGAAGGAAATTGTCACCCCTTGTGACATCAAGCCAAAACAAACTTCTGCAGCAGGGCAATGATCCAAAACAAAACAACAAGCCCACCTCTGAATGGCTGAAGACTAACCAAAAAAGTACTTTGGAGTGGCCAAGTCAAAGTCCTGACCTGAACCCTATTGAGATGCTGTGGCATGACCTTAAAAAGGCGCTTCATGCTGGAAAAGCCTCCAATGTGGCTGAATTACAACAATTCTGCAAAGATGATTGGGACAAAATTCCTCCACAGCACTGTAAGAGACTCATTGCAAGTTATCGCAAACGGTCAATTGTAGACGTTGCTGCTAAGGGTGGCCCAACCAATTATCAGGGTTAGGGTAAAATCACTTTTTCACACAGGGGAGTGTACTGTATCTTTCGATTTTTTCTCCCTTAACAATAAAACGTTTCTTTGACAAACTGCCTTTAATTTAAAAACAAGAAATAATGAAGGGGGCAAACACCTTTTCATGATTTAGATGTTGGATATTTAGGGAGCTGAAATGCCCCAGTGCTACGAGGACAGGGTCAACTTTAGTCATATAGGAGGTCCCAGCTGCTAAAACATGCCGCAAACAAAAGTAGTTGTGTTTGTTTTTAAAGGAGGCCTATATAACCCACAGGCAAATAAACTTCATTCAATTGACTCGACCCCCCTTGGACTTCAAATCACCCCAGAGACTTGGTCAGCACATTTCTGCCCCATGCCGAGGAAAATGCAGGCCTGCCCCGGGTCACTTCTGCTTGGCCTCCCTCATGCCTTACATAAGGCTGGTGCCCCGCAACCTTCATCTCCCCCATCGCTCTAATCATCGCATCCACGGCTGAACTCAACTACTAGTAACTGACAGGCAGAAAAATGATCTCTCCTCTCTTTATTTTGCTAAAGTTCAAAAGTCAGAAAACCAGAAGTGTACTAGTAAAGCAAAGTTACTTGAAATACCAGATTCTACGGCTCTGATTAGACACTTTGTGGAATAAGCTGGCATGTCCTCCAACCAGTATTGTTACCAGCTGCATGGCTGACTGTTTGACAGGCTCTGACCTCTTCACAGAGAGGCTCCAGCCTCATTTAGTCTCATTAGTACCAAGTCTGTGGCTCCCAGACAGGGACAGCACCAGGTCCGTTGGGGAGGGCGGTACATAGCTGTGTCTACATGTAGCTCCTCTTACACGGCCATTTCAGGCCAGTAATGTTTTGGTGCCCATTATAAACGGCGGTTATGCTTAAACTGCACAGAGACCACAATGGGTTATATACAGTATGTAGAAATATAACAATATCAACATTAGACCCATTTTAATCCCAAAATGCTGATACACAGGACAATCACATGCAGAGTTGTCTCGTACTATAACTTCATTAGGTATGTCCACTTCCAACACCATAGGTTTAGTGGAGGCAGCTAGTCATCCAAGGAGGGGAAGCTCATTTTATTATGGCCCACATAATCATAAATACATATTTATTTAAATGTAAACTCTACCCTCCATTCCTAGTTGTTTTTAACAAAGAAAAAGTCACCGGGGATTGGTAAAGTCTCCGTATCAGTTCAAAACAACGGAATGAAAATGCTCAGGTCGAGGTTTGTACTTCAAGATTGCTGATTCCCTCATTTTACTGTCAATCGAAAAGGAATTCCGCCTCGGACAGATCATTCATTCATGATCCAGGCCAGCCCACTTCCCAATACACTGTCAGTGACGCTCAGTGTCCAATGGACAGGACAAATCCCAGCTTGTATGCGATGACCGTCCAGTTTCGTGCAGCGGAACAACCCACTCTACGCTTCACCATTGAAGTCAATAGACGCTCGGCCTCCGACTGTGGTAAAAAAAAAAAGAAAAGTGGTTTTATTAGAACGCTTTGACTTTGCACGGATGGATGAAATGTACACACAGCACTACATATTTCACCACTTCACTGGAGACATTTTATGGAAAGCTGAGCTTCCGTTGCAGTCTTAGAGCAATCGCCAGTGCATAGGTCATGCAATACACCTTTTCTGCCTTTTTACAGTACATTATTTCACGTTTAGGAAATAAAATGTGCCCTTATGCGCTTATTTCTACATAACTGGGTAATTTTTTGTAGAAAACCCATCTGCTTTGACCCTGAACTGATGATCATTTACAAATATGTGGTACTGAATTACAGTAATCCCTCGTTACTTGTCAAATTTTACGGCTTCACTTTATCACAGTTTTTCAAAAATATAGGTACAGTGGAACCTCCACCATTGAAAACCTCATTATAATAAAAATTCATAACACAAATTGGGCTTCTAAGACATTTCTGTCCCATTTAACAAAGAAATATTCAAAATACAAAAATGAAAATCGAAGGTGCTGCACAGATTTTTTAATGTAATGCACTACCATACAAGCTGCCCTCCCCTGGCGCGGTAATGCACCAAAGTCATGGATGTCAACCGCCGTAAAACCGAAAAAGAAGAAGAAGCTGCCCTCCCACCTGGTATCTCGGTTATCTCCCATCAGCCTCTTCCTCCTAACGATGGCCAATCACGGCGTCCCTTTGCTCAGAGTACAGAAAAGCTCCCGTCCATTGTTAAATATTAAATTTAAAAAAATCATAATGTTAAGTTTAGTAAGTAATGTAGTGCAATCACTTAAATGAAGCTACAGTACATATGATTTCTGCCATCTGTCAAAACTCCATTCGCCGCCTCCTCTACCATGAAGATCACCTCACTTAACCGGAAAGGTAAAGTGTCATTTTTCAACATTTATTATTTATTATTATTTTTTTTCATTGCTTTGTATTATTTTCTCAGTGTTTTTTTTTTTTAACATTTATGCACATGTAAATGATTATGTTGTCATTAATGAACATATTTATTTTGGTTGGGTACAATATTTACACGACCGGTTGGAACAAATTATGGAATTATACGTAAATCTTGTCTCATATTGCAAAAATCCCAAAACACTAAAATCCCTCCTGAACTAATTAATTTTGTAACTTGAGGTTTTACTGTATTAATAAATCAAGCTGTTTTGTGCTTGAATACAGCCTATTATTAGTCCAAAAAATATGCATATTTAAGCAAATTTTACAAAACTTTTGCATAAATAAAGAATTTTGGAGCATATAAACAGCTAAATGAACTAAAATACAAGGCATTCAGAAGACGCATTCAAAAATGTTTGATTATATGTAGTATTCTACACAGGTCGCCAGGGGCTGTAATTTCGTGGCGTGGCGCAGCTTGGCACAGGCTGCACAGTGGTAATTTCCTCCAGCGTAACACATTGCGCAGCCAACTTGGTAAACCGAGGTGCACCGCGATGGGTGTGGCGGCGCAGCAGGGGGAGGTGCCGACTGATTGAACCTGGCGTAGTGAAATTTCGTGCTAAAAGGCATCGCTGAAGGTGCGCTGAAAGCTTGCCGGTTCCAAACTGGTCTACTTTCAGCGCGAGGCGAATCGCAGCCGGTCTAGTGGTAATTTGGCTGACTGGCGCACACGTCACCAAAACCACACGTCGGTTTACGCGATGTCAGGAACATTGGAATGCATTTAATAATCACAACAACCACTGTTTATAGTAACTCTCTGAATAAGCACATACATTTTCATCTATAGTGACTGTCCCGTATTTTCTGTTATAATGACTATGACTATACTGGGTTTTAAAAGTGACAATAGGAGAGCTATTTCATGTCTAGGGGGCTGTAATAATGTTAAAAACTGTATTCACAGGGTCGTAAACAGGTTTTTTTATGCTCTAACTACAAAAAGTATTATTTTTACAAATAAGGAATCTAACTTGGCAGAAATTCATTCATCAAGGTCTTGACTGGAACCAACTAACTGTGATAAATGAGGGATTGCTGTCAGCATAATACATAAGTGCTTTGAAAGGGATCACACTGTGGCAAGGTTGAGTTCCACAGAAAGTAATGGGAGGCAAAATTCAACTTTATTTGCAGTCAATCAGCTTGAAAATTTGCACCTTGACTCACACAACACAAACCAATAAGAGCTTATCAACCCAAACACCTACCTCACTCACAGTGCAAGCAAAAATCATGCAAAATTAACATTAACACACAGACTGCAGGTATGGAACTGAATGCTTACACACTATTATACATGTATACTGGTACTAACATTGCTAATATCCAACTTGCAAGGCATGTTGGGAAACACACATATATACTTCCCCAACAGAAATTTCCCCAGCAAGCCTTGCGGGTTAAACATGCTAGTATTGGTTTGCATGTAAGCATTTAGTTTGATTTGCTGACAACACACCAGACACACCAGAGATTAGAATGAATTCTGGGGTTTCTGTGGGTGTGTTATACTTGACACGTAGGAGGGGACCGATTTGTATCTTCTGGTCTGTTTGCATCCTGCAGTCAATGAACTTCTACTAAGCACATTGACTACGTGTGTATAACTGAAGTATAAAAAAGTCATTATTGTGCAATTCAAGTCAGACGCAGGTGAATGCATGCAACCTAAAAGTCCAGACTCTGTTAGACTATCAGACAAATTCATTTTTCTGCATTGTCATGTAAACATGCCTCGTCGGGTATGTGAGGCTTGCAGGAGCCAGAACACGGTCTTGTCTGTCATCACATCACAGATGTCCAGTGGATTACATCACAGAGACCACACCCTGGTCTCCATAGCGTTTCTGATCCCTTACAACTGAATCCCTCAACCCACCTCAGACAAAAGCACCAGAATGATCTCACTGTCATCTTGATTTTCACTATTCTTTTGTCATGTGTGGTTAGTTTGACATGAAACAATATTACTCCCTACTTTGGCAAAGTTGTGTTGTATGCTGTTGTGTCAGAAAGTCGCCAATATAAACATTTATTGTACACCATGACTTTTTTTCATTATTCTTGCTGGTTGGACTATAAAATAAACAGAACTATCATACATACAGACGCTGCAGTACTGCACCTCCACTTGAGTTGAAAAGTGCTTGTCACTGCTGTCCTTCCGCAGAGAGGAAAAGTCACAATTAGGTTTTGATTTTTTGACAGCCGCACCAGCCAGAGCAACTGTTTAGCAACAAGTCCAATGCATTAAACATGTTTGCTGGATGAATTAATGACGGCCAAGATGGAGGATTACACAGGTCTACAAAATTTGATGAAGTTGCATTTTAGCTCATTTAAGGATGCTGATTTTAAAAAAATGGCATTGGCTTTGTCGTAATTGGTCACACTTCTTTTGGAAATGTGATCTAATTGTTTTACTGTGTGTTTCACTGCGCGCTAAAATGCATAAATTAATGTGAACCTGCAAAGACAAAAGCGGGTACAAAGTGATGGATGTGGCATAAATGAAACACAGAGGAGCAAATAAAATTACTTAGAACATACTTTTATGGGCTGCACGGTGGTTGAGTGGGTAGCATGTTGGCCTCACAGTCAGGAGATCAGGATTCAAATCTCTGTTGGGCATCTCTGTGTGGAGTTTGCATGTTAACCCTGTGTGTGCGTGGGTTTTCTACAGGTACTCCGGTTTCCTTCCACATTTCAAAAACATGCATGTTAGGTTAATTAGTGACTCTAAATTGTCCATTAGAGTGTGAATGTTTGTTTGTTTGACTGGCGAGCAGTCCAGGGTGTACCCCGCCTCCCGCCTGAAGTCAGCTGGGATAGGCTCCAGCATACCCGCGACCCTAATGAGGATAAACGGTATAGAAAATGAATGAATGAATAAAAATGGATGGTTAATTTTATGGTTACGGCTTCTTGTAGCAAGAAGAACCAGTAAACCAATGCAAATTGAACTGTTTCAGCCAGAATCTGGCTGCAAATCTAGCGTACAGAAGATTAGAATTAGATGCTACATGACATTATTAAGCTTTTTAGTAAACACAAGCTTATCAAAAATAAAGGCTGATAAGAGAACACGGACATCAGCTTCAAAATCTGTGCCAGCGGAAAATAGTTTCTTCTTTGTTTCAAAAATGTTTTATGTATCCAAGCTCAACAGAAGGTGATCTGACTTTTACAACAAAGTATCAGACTTCCCCTGGAGAAGGGTCGGGCGTGTGTACTTCATATATAAGTACAAGGTACGTCAATGTTTTTCAGTTCATAAAGTAAGGGTCTAAAAGGCAATTGTATTTTTTTGTTACCCTATTATTGAGCAACCTGTATTAACATACACAAATTTCCAAAGACCTCCTGAGATTGGCTTGAAAATTGTGTGTGGATAAGATGCTTAGAATTTTGACTGGAGCTATTTCTTAATAGGCATGCTTCCGAATAATTAATAGTTCTATCAGTGGTTTCAGGGGATCAGTAAAACCTCTACAAGCTGACAAGAAACAACGATCAAATCAAATCAAATCAATGATCAAAGCTAAACGGATACTACTTTAACAAACTGTAGTTATGTGCTTTTTGGCTTCATGTAATGATCTTGCTGTCCCCCTGATAACATCTGCAAATGTCCTATTGCAGTCATTTGTCTCGAGTTAGTTATTGTTAGTTACCGTTAATGACCTGCATCAACACACACACATAAAGGAAATACTAATAAAAAGAAAATAGCTTGAGCGATGACAAAGAGAATGCCTTCTGCCCATGGTTTAGAATGTAATATTTTAATCTCTGTTTGTCAGCTAATGGATGTGTAACGGACATTTAATTAGCAAACAGAGAAGACATTTTCCACTGACATGGAACAAAATGTGTCCCAGCTTACAGCGGAAGAAGGATGGTGGTTAAATGAGCATGCAGTCCTTTCAAACGACAGCATCAGTGGCCTGATGGATCTGCATGTCCAGCAACATACAGAGCAGTTAGTTGATCTCACATGCCCCTGTCCTCTCTTGTCCACACTGACCTCAGAGTCACTCGCCATTTCTTCAAGGACAAGCAGTCTGCCTCTTTTTCTCATCCTCACATTCTCTCACAATACGGTCATGTCCGGCCAATGAATCGACGGCTCTGTTCCTAGCCATGAATGGGTGGGAATGACTGAGTGTGAATAGATATGAGGAGAAAAGGAGTTTATGTCCAGACATTTAGCAACGGAATAAATGGATGTATTGGGCTTGTGCAGATTGAAGACAGACTAGGTCAAGAGGCGTTTGGGAAAAAGATGAAGACAATAACTGCCCTGCATTCCCCCAGGGCTGCTGAGAGAAAGTCAGAGGTCACCGTGCTTGGGTGAGATTCATATCCGAACCCCTGTTGGCCTTTAGCTGTGGATGCTGGTTGCAGCCTTTATTGCTCCAGACTTTCTCCTTTGTAGCCCGCTGCACTCTTCTCGCCTGTAAGCGTCATACTCACTAAGTCTGCGCCCTACATGGATATGTGTTTTACGTTACACGTACATCCCATATATACTTTAAACGGGACACACAGTCAACTAATCAGTATGCATGGCTGTATCGCTCCGGCAGGTTTACTTTTCCAATCAGTTGGAGGTCCCGTGTCTACGCTGTGTCAGTCGTGCGGAACAGAGAGAACATTTGAGGGAAGACTCTTAGTTTTGGGGAAACCTATTTTAGTGACACAAAGGGGCGGATATTCAATTACAGCCTTGGTTTTGGGGTAGTTAAGTGATGGTTTGCTGTGTGGTCATAGAGCAATTGTAAAAATGGTAGGCTGTAATGTAATAGTTAAAAAAAAGTTCCACTTAAGCAGGGGTCTCCAAAGTGTGGCCCAGAATCCATTTATGATCCGCAACCGTTTTTTTATTGGCCTTTGGTACATTCTAAAATTATAATTTAACAAGAAAACTTTAAAAAAAAACAACAGCAGCAAAAATGGAAAAATCAGCACTTATTAAAAAAAATATTACACAATATTAAAGGAAAAGGAGGAAAATGTTGTGATCCCATTAAGACAAAGTGATCATTTTAACCAGAATAAGATGATATTATGAAGAAAAAAAATGTCATTTTAGTATTACAAAGTTGAAATATTAAGGAAATATGTTTTTAATTTGTAATATTATGGAAAAACAAACAAAACAACAAGTAAAATTTTAATTTTTTGGAATATTAGGTTGCGGAAAAAGTTGCAATGTTACAAGAATAATAAGAATGTAAATAAAGTCATAGTTAGAATAATTATGACTTAATTGGAGAAGCCAATATAACAAAAAAGCGTTGAAATAGTTGACCAGTTAAAAAAAAACAGCAACAGCATAAGCGGAAAAAAAGCAGCTACAATTTTACAAGAATAAAGTCAACATCCATCCATTTTCTGTACCGCCTATACTCATTAGGGTCGCGTGTATGCTGGAGCCTATCCCAGCTGTCTTCGGGCAAGAGGCTAATACACCCTGGACAGATCGCCAGTCAATCGCAGGGCAGACAAACAACCAATCACACTCACATTCATATCTATGGACAATTTAGAGTCGCCAATTAACCAAACATGCATGTTTTTGGAATGTGGGAGGAAACTTCTCTGGGAGTACCCAGAGAAAACCCACACACACAAACTCCACACAGAGATGCCCAACGGATGCTGCTCTAAAGCTTATAAAATTCATGTTTTTGAAGAATAGGTTTAAGGGGTTAACAAGGACAATCCGATCTGATGAAATCTTTAAGTCCGTATTTGTGAAAGTCCAAGTTATCTCACTGTGGTAATCTCTTCCTTCCCCCCTTCTTCACAATAGAGGAAATGTTTAAGGTAGAACTAACATGTTGTTCCAAGGCGCACACACAGGGTGCTGTAGACACCGGATAAGTTCCAGCTGCTGGGTGCCTGCACAAAAATGTGGCCATGCATCATCATGCAAAGGTAGCTAAAGGATACCATATGGCACCCGTCAGATCAGTGACGGCTTACCATGGCACCCCTGGGTTTTCTCCAAAAAGCTTTCTGTAATAGCTTCCTCGTAGGGTTTCTGGAGGACTTCCAAATACACTTGCAAGCATAAGAGAAGAATGATGTGAAGAAAAGGAAGAAAAATAGACCCCGGTATCTGGATCTTAATGACTTTCATTTTGCACCACAAAAGAGTGAAACAGTTCTTGCTTGTATGTGCCTCAGCCTTGAAGAATAAGTACTTTGGACCCTTCACCATCCCCTCAGACAACAGCTGTCCTATCTGGTTTTCTTGGAAGAACAGTTGAAGCCTGCTCGAATGAGAGTCAAAATGTATTCCAAGACAACCAAGAATGGAATAGAATACAATAGAATAGAATAGAATACAATAGAAAGGAATAGAATAGAATAGAATAGAATAGAATCGAATAGAATAGAATAGAATAGAATAGAATCGAATAAGATTGTTAAAAAATGCTGCACAAGGGAGTGAAATTGTTATTTATTATTTCCCTGCCAGGCCTTTAGCCTTTCTTCACACATCTGATTGTGCTCATTGTGAGTGTGTATCAAGGAGGTGAATGTGTATTGTAAACGTCTATGAGAAGCAATTAGACTGACAATGCACTGAGCTATTAGACTGTAGGTTCAACTACTCATAGAAGACGTTTCGCCTCTCATTCCAGCAAGCTTCATCAGTTCATGCTCAAAGGCTAGGTGGGACACACAACATTCAGGCTAGATAAGCCAGCTCTAGTCTGGTCTAGTCTATGTTGGGTTTTACAGAAAACACACACACACTAACCAATACCTACTTTTTATTTCACACCCACTGGAACAAAAACTGGGAGTTATCAGAACCCTAAAACACAAAGCTTATGATGTTTCCACCAGCCCATGGGCCAAAGATAAAGAGGATAAGCACATGAGGGATGCCTTCAAAAGCTGTGGTTACCCCAGCTGCTTGTTTGCTAAAAGTGCATCTTTCCAGCAAGAACAAAGGCAAGGTGGATGAGGACGAAAAGACTAGCAGACGCCATAACATTATCATGCCATATGTCTCAGGCCTATCTAAGTAACTCAGAACAATTCTTAACAAACAAGACAGACCACTACACTTCAAACCTGCTAACACTTTGAGACAGATTGGTTCACCCCAAAGATAGGTCTCCCCATACCTAGAAGAACAATCTGGGTTATGCTGTCCAGTGCGGTGAGGGATGCACCAATTTTTGCACCAAGACACATGGCACAACACAGATGGGCAAACTCTTTAGGTCAAGACTCTGCAGTCTACCTGCACCTCAACGACGATGTTCACACTGCAGGTCAATTTCAATGTTTTTGCTCATATGTGACCTGCATCAGATTCAAAGTGAACTGCACAATTCCGTTTTTTTTTTCAAATGCGACTCGGGTCTTATTTGTATGTGGATATAAATCAGATGTGTATGCGATGCGACTGCAGTGTGAACGCTCAGGTGGCATATATCCGACATAGAAACTTTAAAGATAGGTAGTCATGGAAAGGCGTGTTTTATTATGCAAGACTTGGATAAACAAACTCACCGATGTGGACAAAAGTTCTTCTAGCTTCTTGCTAGTCAAGCAGCTCTCCGTAACGTCTCACAACTCTACCCACGCACCTTGGAACAGACGTGGCAACAAGTTATCTACAAACTTCCATACCAAAATTATTGCATCCTTCTTCTTCTACACAGAATCATTTGGTTGAGAAAATATTGACTGCTGTTGCATAAAATGTAAAAAATAACATTACATGAAATTTGATGCTAATGAAGGCAATACCACCCAAACGACCATTGTTGCCCACTCCATTGTATCCTAACAATCTTCATTTGCACTACCAAAGAGCCAATCATTCTTGTGTGGACCCGTCTCCGACTTTAAAGGTTAAACAGATTGGATCTTGCACCAGGTCCCCAACTAGAGCTGTCCTTTCTAGTCTGACTTGTATGTGTCCAACCAAGCTTTTGAGACTGAACTAGAATAGAGCTGTCCTATCTAGTCTGACCGGTGTGTGCCCCACTCAGTCTTTGAGCCTGAACTGATGAAGCCTGCTGGGATGAGCGGCGAAACGTCTTCTATGACGACCTGAAAAGTCCAGTTGTGATTGTTAGCAAGTCTGAAATAAACTGTGTGCCAGTACTCAAAGAACATTTTGAAATGTTCAGAATTTGTGGCATTTGTGGTAATTCTCGTGAACTAGTCACGAATGCAACGGGAACGCACGGCATGCAGTGTGCAAACAATGCAGTCAGTGTGTATCAAAGAGTGCCTCTCGGGTCATTCACATGAATGGGTTAACTTTTTCACCACCTCTTGGAGCAATTCCGGGGGAAATTCTCAAGTAATTCTGTAGCGTGTTCGACCTTCCTGATGATATGCTGTTAATAACTAATCATAATGCCCAAAGCAATGTCTTCTAGTCAACAACTCTCTATCCCACATGGTCCATATCTTTTTGTTGTTGTTGTTTTTTGCCTCCTTTCTGCTATTTTCACATACTCTGCCTGCACCTGCCGAAAAACCAAGACTTACCTTTCTTTATTGCATGGAGCTTCTTTCTCTGGTGTTCAACATCTTATAGGGTCCTTGAAAATAGAGGAATTAATGAAGCTAGGGCGTCAAGCAGGATAATGTCACAACTGTTTCACAAATGCGGGGAGTGGTGGTGATAATACATACCCAAATGGGAACAATAAATAAATGTCACATTGCCATGGCAAATTGTGGGACACGGGTAAAAGCCACTTCATGCTTGTCCTGTTCAGGGTCACAGGTGATCTGAAGCCAATTGCAGCAGGGTACACCCTGCACCTCTGGGGTTCTGTTCCACACAAGGTCACCCTCACAATAGTTGGGAAGCTGACTAGCATCCCCCAGTCACAAGCTGGAAATTATTTTCACATCCACAGCAGGATTCAAACCCTAACCTTTGGTTGCAAAACCAAAGTTGTTATGGACTAAACTACTGCTAAGACCAAAGGAATGTTGCTTAGTTAATTAATTTGTCTTCAATTAAACAAGTCAGACTTGTTCAGTGTTGAGCATTGCTGAGGTTAATTTGGGAACACTTCACTGATTCAAACTTATTTTCAAATACAGCAATCCATTGTTTATCATGGTCATTGCTCCCAGACATGGACATGATACAATAAGTGAATTTTCATCAAATAGGCACTATTTCCAGTTTGTACATAGAAAACACATTTACAACCTTCTAAATACATTTTCTAAACTTTAATATTATTATTATTCTAAACTTTGGAAATGAAATAACACCCCTATAGTTACCTTTACATTCAGATTACCCAATATATCATACATAATAACCGAATATAAGCACTTTCAAGGCAGATGCTCATGTGCGTTGCGGTAAGTTTGGTGTGGGTCATGTTTTTATTTGGTGTTATTGTGCCTCTAACCCTGCAATAAAAGCCTGTTGTTGCAGCCATCAAGTCTAGTGCTTGTATTACTCTAGTGCTTGTTCATTACTTGTATTAGTTTATTGCATTACAGTAACATTACTAACACCTAGTGACCACTGTAAAATACTACAAACTGTATGTTTGTAATGTATTAGATTATATCTTTTGATTAGAATGCATTCTATTTTTATTTTAGTTAATTTAGCTATTTCTAAATGCTTAATTCAGGCTAAACATGGGGAATTTGCTTATATATGCATATTTTGACAAATAATAGGCTGTATTTAACCACAAAAAAGCATGATTTGTTAAATAATATATTTTTGAAACACCATGGTAGAGTGAATCCACGGAATTCAAAGCACAAACTGTCGAGGGATTACCATATGCAATTTGAGAGTTTTTTATTTTCTTGATTAATTCTAAACTTTGCTCTAAAGGCCACTGTGAACTTTTGAGCTCCCTGACCCAGACATGGACCTCAGGGTGTTGGTGATCTGTATCCGTGGATGTGGTGTTTGGATGTAACCGAACCAGACTGACAGCTGCTGTCTGTCTGCTCAGCCTCCGTCATCAGCTCCAATCATGTACCAACATGATGCTAGCAGAAGTGCCAACACCTGGCTCTAGACAGGGTATACAGAGAGTGTATATATAGAGCCTGGATAATAGACGACTATGCCATTTGGCTGTATGTGTGAACTCACTGTGTATAAAAATATCCTGCAGGAGTGAAATTATCATGTGTATGCAAAAGGAATTTGAGTTGACCAGAAATGCAACCTTGACCTCGCAAATCTTCCTACATAACTTATTAGTGACCACTTAAGTAAGACTGCATTATGAATTAAGCAATAAAATACGCTTTGTCATCCCGCTGCACAGTAATCTTAACAAAGATGGTATTGGCTTGAGCATATAAAAACATGGATCACGCTGCAAAGACTACGTGTTTATAAGGTTATTTACGGTATCACTAATCACTCACCGCGTGTCACATCTCCAGTCTATATTTAAGCATGCTGTGGGTGTTTGGGAGGGTGACAAATGCACTGTACTTCTGGTCAGGTGTACGGCTAAATACAGTAGTCTAGTGTGTAGTTTGACAAAAGGAACACAGGTATGCACACTAATCGGTGCTCATGGCAGTGAGGTGAGTAAAGCTGGATTCAAAAGCGGAAAAAAAGATCTTATGGCAAATGTGGCAGCTGTCAGTCATCAAAGTTTTACTAAATATTGTATTAGTTTTACTCTTTTTTTCCTATTTAACATAGAGTTTGTGCACACTGTACATACCTTAAATATGCAAAAATATTGCTTTAATACATGTAAATGTATTTCACTTGCATGGCGCTTTTCTACCTCCAGGGCACTCAAAGCTGTACTCTGACACTGTCTGCACATTTACCTACTGATGACAGAGCATTACAAGCAACTGAGGGTTCAGTATCTTAACCAAGGATACTTTGTTGGTTGAAAGAGTATCACTCTACCTCCTGAACCATGCCGCTGATGTACTGGTAAATCTTAAATAGTGAAAAGTTATAATTACACTCTATTGCTTAAGTGGGAAATAAATATGAAAAAAACCCAGCCACAAATCAAATGCTAAATACACTGAATGAATTCCATCGTCAAATTGTATTTCACAGAAATAATACATGCCTAAATTACATCTGCTCTTTCCCAAAGTGGGAATACTATATTTGGCTAAGGATATTTTTCTCTTCAGAGGCTATTATTGGTTTACATATTTCAGGCCAAAACATATCTGAATAGCTCATTTGTAACGATGGAAAAGAAAACATTTGCATGTTCTTTTAGCTTTGCCTTTATCCACTGCAGAGTCATGGTGTCATGCATGTGGATCATATTAAATAGTATCATCAGTCACTGCTAAACAACTTTAGTGTACACTTTTCCCCACTGTTGTTATGCAGGACTCTCAGCAATGGTTAAGAGTTTTGAGGTCAGCAGCTCGGGAGTTGTGGGAGTATCCGTTTCCCAAACCACTCACTATAGTTGAATCCTCTTGCCGATTCTGCCCTCATCAACAACTCCAACCCTGTCCTCTAGGTAGGGCACAAGACAGCCCTTAGGGGTCAAGGGTCAAGGGTCAGGGCAGCTCTTTCAGCCGGACAATAGCCAAAGCGCCACCTGGAGTAAATCAGCGGTTGTCTCAGGCAATTGGCCGTGACAGCCACCATTAGTGGGACCAACAAGAGAAGGCATTGCAGATGTGCACACATACATTCATCAGGCCTGTCAGTGCTGATGCTCAAAGGGCAAGAAGTCATGTGACTGGAGTGCAAAAAGCGAAGGGATAGCAGAAAAGGAGCACATCACAGGAGTTGAGAGAGTGTGTAATTATACACTATATGCTCCCGATCGAAATTTTAAGACCAGTTGAAAAATTGAAAGAATTTACATTTTGCACTGCTGGATCTTAAAGAGTTTCTAAGTGGAGCTTAAAAATGTAAAATTAAAAAAAGGGGAGTGAGACAATAAAAACCAAGTAAGTTGTTGCAAACAAGCATGAAAGTGAAAGAGGCTGTTTATCAGCTTATCTACGTTTACATTTATCTGGCATTTAAAAGCCAAAATATTGGCAAATATGTAGACTGAATGCCATTTTATGCCAGGTATTGACATTGTCATGATCTCTTGATGGTAAAGGCAAAACAGCTTTCTCTCTTTGCGGTCGGATTGCTGAGCTGGATAAGAAAAGCCTTTCGGAGCACACCTTTGTTGCTGAGGTTGCACAGAGTAAAAAAAAAGTCATTTGAAACTTCCTCAAAAATAATGAGGGTCATTGAACAATGATGTCAAGTTTTAGACCCAAAAAAAATCACCGGCTCTGAGCCGTTGGATCGGATTGGCTGTCTGTCATTTCACAAGAAGATCCTCGGCCCAGATGAAGGTTACTAGTGCCAAGTGCAGTTCAATAACCATCAGATGGCATCTGCATGAGAAGGGTTTTAAGACACATCTTCAAAGACTTTGTCTGCTTCAGTGTCACAAAAAATGCACAAGATTTGCAATCATGGGACATGCCTTATTCTCTGATGAGAAAAAAATGTAACCTTGACGGTCCTGATGGCTTCCTGTTACTGTCATGAAAAAGAGATCTTGCTGGAGATGACTGAAGATGACCTCATGACTGAGGGCCCTTTTCACCTGTGTGGTAATGACTGGCTTTTTCAACAGGACAAGGCTGCAGTTCACAATGCCTGTCAGACAAAGAACGTCTCCCAGAGGAATAACCTCACTCTTTTGGAAAATCCCGCATGTTCTCCTGATCTAAATCCAATTAAGAACATTTGGGAATGGATGGCAAGGGAAATTTACAAAAATATAGATCAGTTCTAGACTGGATGCCCATCTTCACCACCTGAAGCAACATTTCCACTTGCGTCCTGGAAACCCTGGGTCAAGCATGTCTAAACCAATTTTTAAGGTGATTAACAAAAATGGGACAGCTATTTACTACCGAGTCCTTGTTGACAATTTTATTTCCATTTTAGTGTGACTTTTGATCAGCTGAACAGCGTATATCGCTTTAATGGTTGTTTGCTATAAATTGCTTTCACAAAATAAATTTTTTTCAACTCCCACTTCTTCTTTTTGCATTTGGAAGCTCTACTCTTTAAGACTCAACAGTGCAAAATGTAAATTCTGTCTTAAAATTTCGACCAGGAGCATGTGCAGTATATATCAATGATGTGTGGTCAAGGGAGACATAGTTAAAAAAAACACTAACGATAACGTACAATACATAGTTCTTTCTCTGTATGATTCCAAAATGTTTACCATAAAAATCACATAATTTTTTGGCATAAAAAATATTAAAAATAATATATATATGTATATACATATATAACAAAAATTGTCTTGTGTCATCAGTTGTTGTTGTTTTTTTAAATACTTATTATTATTCTAACCGAAAACAATAACATTACCTTGTATTTGCTCTGTATATGAAGTACATACCGCCTATCATTGTCCGGGAAAAGTTCTGATACTTTGTTGTAAAAGTCTGATCACCTCCTGGTTAGCTTGCATATATAATCCTTCATATAGGCAGCCACATTCATTCATTTTGCATTATAATATCTTGCATTTGACTTGTTGCACTCCAGCTGTTATTTTTATGTGTCCTCAAATGGTATAACAATCAATCTGCCCAACCATTGAATGACCAGCAGTATGCGAACCATACTGTACAGTATTGGCTTGGCATGCATGCAACTCAAACTCAGCAGGTACTAGAAATACATCTGGCTTTGCCAACAGAAGTGTTGATAGCGGGTACAGCCACAGCAAGACCAGTAGGTGCTGTGTTTACACATGCTGTCTTGGCAGAGGATAGAGGGTCAGTCTAAAAAGCTGACTGAAACGAGACAATAAGGAGTTTGTATTAATATTTTTAAATATTGGTTTTACATGAACTACAAAACAAACCAGAAATTATAGAGAGGGTTAAAATGTATTATACAGTATTTAAACCAAAACATCTTTGTTGGCCCCAATTCTTTTATTTACGTTTTCCCCTTTCTAGGTTAAAGTGGAGAGCTTCACGCATCGTAATTTGATTTAATGTTTCCAGAAAATGAAACCAACACGAAAGTTAGTATGTTTTGATATTTGAACCTATCGGCCTCGGTTATGGGGTGACGAGGTTGCGGATAGATTGAATAGTTGTCGTAACATAAATAGAGTAAAAACCACAGTAGTGTGTCTGCCTCCAAGCAAAATTCATTGTTTTGGGTTTGCACTGACCTCTGAGATGTGTGGTTCTTCTCAGTGGGACGACAGTGTTTGCCGAGAACTGGATGCAATGCAAAGGCTGGTAGAAAAATAGGAATGCCAATTACTTGTGGCTCTTTAGGTTTAATGGAAGCTCTGGAAAGGCAAAAGTAATGCATGAAACATTTACGGTGAAATTTTTACTGATTGCATATGCCTTGGTTTGGGTGTTTTTCTGTTTATGTTGAATAATTACACAAATATTTTGCCTCGTTTTGCATACATCCCTTAGCTAACGTACAATGCCGTATTTCTTGTCGTTAATATTATGAATGAGCAGGATACTCGTTTTAGACGAATATCCGTCAGGGATAAAATATTTTTGCAAGAGTCCGAGCATAAAACGAGTGCTCTTCATGGTATGTTATTGGTCCTTCACATACAGCGACCGCCCGTCCCTAGACAGAATCTCACTCTATGCCTCCATGACTCTCACTCTTTCACACACAGACACAATGAACATTCTCTGCTTGCTTGGCTTGACTCAGGCTCACGTTCTCTATTTTGCTCTGTTTCGGGTTTTGTATATTTTAAGTTAGTTAGTAGACTTCTTTTGTAACTTGTTGTGTCTTTTGTAACGTATGCGGTGCATTTGACAAGACAGAGTTGAATACGGTTCATGTTGCGGTGGTCGCAGCCTTCACTCAGGATCTTTACGGTATTTAAAGTTACTTGGTTAACTTTCTCGTAGTACTGAATGTGGCGCTTTTGACCAAAATACAGGGTTGGTTACAACAAACTGGTGCAGTTGGTTTAATCACGTCTGACTGCAAACCAACGTTTCCAGACGTACTTACACCTACTGTACAGAGTCGGAGTGATTCATAGACCGTCCCATATACCGTTATAATGTGTTTATAAGCAAGGGCGATAGGTAGCGCCACTTTGATTTGTGGCAATCCAAATTTACACAGACGTATAACATGCACAAGTATAGTTTTGAATATAGTATAGTATAGAATTGTAAATTGTGTTGATTTGGACATAGGGCTAATTACAGCTATGGAAGACTGTTTAAAAGATGGTGGAAAATAATATTAGACTACATTATAATATTTACCAATGGAATTTTTAGGGGTGCTAAGAAACACTGAAAGGCATATTTCCTGTGTCAGAAATGTGTTTTTTTTATTTTTTACAATTATCATCATTTCTTCAGGAGGAGCTAGAGACTTTTACCCCTACCCCAAAGCTGACATCCTCTCCAACGCCACCCCATTGTTATGGTTGTGTTCTGGAGTTGTTTGTTATATATTTTTTATATTATGTCCACTCGTGTGAAAGACTGTTGCTGGAACACTTGAGGAGATGAAGTAAGTTTGTTCCTATTTCCAAAAGACACTATTCATCTTGTCAGATGGCAAACTTTCAATACTACTCTGCATATGGAAATAAAAAGTCAAAAACCCAAAAGACGGACCGTGGAAAAGCATGCCAAGATGGCAATAAGTAAGTCCACATTCAATAATAGTAGTTAGCCAAGTGCTGTTGGCTAATGCATTGTGGATTCCTAAACGACACGCTAGATAGATGGCTAATACAGTATGTTGTCTTTTGTAGCGTGCACCAATAAATCCAAGGGGTCATCTTTGATTTCAGCGTCACTACGAATCCATTTTCTTTATTACTGGATCTATTCTGGAAATCATTGAACAATACTTTGGGGTTTCATTCCATGGATAAATAAGGAGCCATCACTGCTCGCTGGTCTTTTATTTTGCAGTCTGCATAGAGCTGTCAGTTATAGAATCACATATGTGCCCAAATTAAAAGGGAATAAATGTGGAAAAATAAAGAGAATCAATGATACAAAAATATACATGTACATGTAGTCATATTCTTGTTCCATTTTGTCATTGCATGACCGGATGGGTCAGCTGCAGGCAAAAAGTAAAATTAAATGAAGGATCCTTACCTGATCCCACGATTCCTGCCTGCAGTGGCTATGTAGTAGCTATGTTTGAATAGAGGTGTTAGCACGGACAGGAAGTCCCTCTCACATCACTATCACGCCACCATGCACATACTTTGCGCGAACATCTTACACAATGGAGTCCATATCGAAGCTGCTGAGAGACGCGGCTAACAGCCTGGATTGGGACTAGTCACCCCGGCAGAAGAGGGTCTTTCTATTGCCTTTGCTTTTCGTCGCCAGCTTGAGCCATCCGGTAGATGCAGTGAGAAAAAGCAAATGGAAAAGACAAAACAGGAAAATAAATAACAAAATGGAAAAAAGAAAAACAATACGGACAAAGCAATGGCAGAATAGAAAGAGAATATGACTACCTGTGTATATTTTTGTATTATTGATTCTCTTTATATTTCCACTTGTATTTCCTTTTAATTTTGCCACTCCTGTGATTCCATAGTCAATGTCACAAAAAAAAACATCCATCCATCCATTTCTTCCGCTTATCCGAGGTCGGGTTGCGGGGGCAACATCCTAAGCAGGGAAGCCCAAATGTCCCTCTCCCCGGCCACTTTGTCTAGCTCTTCCCAGCAGATGCTGAGGCACTCCCAGGCCAGCTGAGAGACATAGTCTCTCCAATGTGTCCTGGGTCTTCCCGGAGGCCTCCTACCCGTTGGACATGCTCTGAACACCTCCCCAGGAAGGCATCCTAACCAGATGCCCGAGCCACCTCATCTGATTTCTCTCAATGCGGAGGAGAAGCGGTTCTACTCAGAGTCTCTCCCGGATGACAGTGCTTCTCACCCTATCTCTAAGGGAGAGCCCAGCCACCCTGCAGAGAAAACTCATTTTGGCCGCTTGTACCCGCGATCTTGTCCCTTCGGTCACTACCCAAAGCTCAAGACCATAGGTGAGGGTAGGATTGTAGATCGACCAGTAAATTGAAAGCTTTGCTTTTTTACTCAGCTCTCTTTTCACCACGACAGACCGGTGCAGAGTCCGCATCACTGCAGCCGCTGCACCAATCCGCCTGTCCATCTCGCGTTCCATCCTTCCATCACTCGTGAACAAGACCCCGAGGTACTTAAACTCCTCCACTTGAGGCAGGACCTCATGTACGACCCCGAGGTGGCACTCCACCCTTTCCCGGGCGAGAACCATGGACTCGGACTTGGAGGTGCTGATTCTCATTCCAGCCACTTCACACTCAGCTGCGAACCGATCCAGTGAGAGTTGAAGGTCACGGCTCGATGAAGCCAACAGGACCACATCATCTGTGGTCATGAAGTCATTTGAGCGCCTGGTTCTGCCTCATCTCAAGTCCTTTACCTCCCCCCTCCTGGACCCTCTGCAGTTCGCCTACAAAGCCAACCGGTCTGTAGATGACGCCATTAACCTGGCCCACCACTACATCCTGCAGCATCTGGACTCCCCACGAACTTACGCCAGGATCCTGTTTGTGGACTTCAGCTTTGCATTCAACATCATCCTCCCTGCTCTGCTCTAGGACAAGCTCACCCAGCTCAACGTGCCTGACTCCACCTGCAGGTGGATCACTGACTTCCTGACGGACCGGAGGCAGCGCGTGCGGCTGGGGAAGAATGTCTCGGACACTCAGACTAGCAGTACAAAATCCCCACAGGGCTGTGTACTTTCCCCCTTGTCCTTCTCCCTGTATACCAACAGCTGCACCTCCACCCACGACTCGGTGAAACTGATTAAGTTCGCGGATAACACCACCCTTATCGGGCTCATTTCAGATGGTGATGAGTTTGCTTACAGCAAGGAGGTGGACCGGCTGGTGTCGTGGTGCAGCTGCAACAACCTGGAGCTCAATGCTCAGAAGACAGTGGAGATGATCGTGGACTTCAGGAAAGTCAAAGCCCCCCTGCCCCCCCTTGTCATGATAGACTCCCCCATCACAACTGGGGACTCCTTCTGCTTCCTGGGCACGAAACATCGCCCACTCGGATTCAATGTCCGCTGCCTCCCTCGGAACATGGTCAAAGCTCTCCCATAGGTGGGAGTTGAAACTCCTTCTGACAGGGGACTCTGCCAGACGTTCCCAGCAGACAATGCGTTTGGGTCTGCCAGGTCTGACCGGCATCCTCCCCCACCACATTAGAACCAACTCAGTTGACAGCTCCGCCCCTCTCCTCACCCGAGTGTCCAAAACCTGTGGCCGCAAGTCAGACGACACAACCACAAAGTCAATCATCGAACTGCGGCCCAGGGTGTCCTGGTGCCAAGTGCACCCCCTTATGCTTGAACATGGTGTTCGTTATAGACAATCCGTGACGAGCACAGAAGTCCAATAACAAGACACTGCTCGGGTTAAGATCAAGGGGGCCGTTCCTCCCAATCACACCTCCCCAGGTCTTTCTGTCGTTGCCAACATGAGCGTTGAAGTCACCCAGCAGAACAAGGGAATCCCCCAAGGGAGCACTCTCTAGTACATCCTCTAAGGACTCCAATAAGGGCGAGTATTCTGAACTGCTGTTTGGCGCATAAGCGCAAACAACAGTCAGGACCCGTCTCCCCACCCGAAGGCATAGGGAAACTACCCTCTCGTTTACTGGGTTAAACTCCAACGTGCAGGCTTGGAGCCGGGGGGCAACAAGAATTGCCACCCCTGCCCCTTGCGTCTCATTGCCGGCAACACCAAGGGGAATAAAGTCCAGCCCCTCCCGAGAGGAATGGTTCCAGAGCCCTTGCTGTGCGTTGAGGTGAGTCCGACTATATCTAGCCGGAATTGCTCCACCTCACGCACCAGCTCAGGCTCCTTCCCCGCCAGAGAGGTGACATTCCACGTACCGACAACTAGGTTCTGTAGCCGAGAATCGGACTGCCAAGGCTTCTGCCTCCGGCCGCCACCCAGCTCTCTTTGCACCCGACCCCGTTTCAGGGGACCCACGCTACCTTTAGGGGCAGTGCCCGACCGGGCGCAATGGGTGCAGGCCCGGCCACCAGACGCTCGCCATTGGGCGTACATACTTGTGACAATTGTTTTGTGTTATATTAAACTCATCACAACACCAACTGTTATTGTTGTGTTATTGTTGTCAACATGACACTTTCTTGGCATTGCAGCGGGTTGATGGCTGCATGTGTTTGAACGTGTTCTGGTTGTGACATCACAGCCGATCGGTACAGAAAACTTGGCTTGTCCTCTCCATTTCACTCTTATGTCATAGTTCTTGATTTATCTATGACAACAGTATGAAAAAAAAGTTAATAAGTGAGTACTTTCATTTTGTTATTGTTTTTTTTCCAAAACATTTTTGGTGTCATGGGCACTTTAAGTATATAACAGTTACACAACAGTATGACAACTTGATTTGGGCGATGGATAGAAGATGATTTTTATGGTTGTGATTAAATAGAGAATCAATGTTCGTGTGTGTGTTTCTAATGCCTGTAAGCACACAATGTGTGTTTTTTGATGTCAGGACCACATTTTTGTCTCATCCAGAGATCTGAGCACATGGAGGGATGAGAGAACTTGCTGATGGATGGATGTTAGTGGTCAGGTTTTGGCTGTTTGCTTGGTGATGGTCATGGGTTTCTCTCCCCTCCTTTCCTAGCCCAAATCTACCCTGTTATTAGGCTGACAGACAAGTCCTGTTTAACCCCAATTGGCTGTGGTACTGAGCGTTTTAATAAGCCAGGCTCTTGTAATATTTCAATGCTGTTTGGACCACCATGTCACGCTAAGAGGCCAGCTATGGAAAAACAGCTTCACGGAAGGAGGGAATGACTGGGTCAACTGTCAGGGGGATGTTTGTTTATGTATGTCTATGTGTTTTGACAGACTGACCATTGTGTACAATTTACCGTGCATCTCGGGATTGTGGGTCATTGAATGTTTTTAAGACACATACAGTAGATGTAAACATCTGTGTATGCAGACCTCTTTCTGAATTTTTGCAGTAGAATCTTGTGTGTTTCTTTTTTTGCGAGGGTCACGCACTGGTTTCACTGTTTTGGGAGCATTTACTGCAAGTCTCACATGCAAACGCGGTATATCCACATATCCTAACTCATTCACAAACGCCACAAGGCTGCGTAAGAGAAAGAGTAAATGCAAGTCAAGTCATTTTTACGTCGATACAGTCATCCCTTGCAACATCGCGGCTTGCTTATTGCTCCTCTCGCCGTATCGCTGTCAAGTTTTTTCAGATATGAATTCATAAAGAATGATTGCTGTTTTGTTTACAGTGCTGGACTCATATCATCAATGAGGAAGACTGAAAAAGAGCCCCGAATAAAAGGATGCAAAGTACTGTATATATAGTACTGTAGCAGCTTCCGCGTCCCTCTAGAGAGTGCAACCTACGTTAGTGTAGAAGTGAGAGTTAATTGTGTGAGTAAGAACAGTGCATCTGTTGTGCCTCTCACAGTATTTTCCATGGATTATCTGTGAATGTTGTGCAACTCTGATTGTGCTATGGGAGAGTGTGTGTGTTGTGATGGCCTATGACAATATATTCATTAGATTGAGGGGGTTTTCTGCAAAAGTGGTTCAACCAACCCAGGCTTTGTGCTCAAGATGCAGCTTAATTGGTCCCACGAATGCAGTTATCAACTTACTTTGTCAAGTCCAGTTTTCGGCTTTGTGCTAAGTGTGCGTTCACATGAAGGGGACATTTGACGTCGTGTTATTCTACTTCCGCTGAAAAGTGAAGCAATCCCAGCCAGGGTATTTTACACAAGATGAGCAAGTAAGTATTATGGAGCATTATGAGGAGCTCCCAAAAAATAGAGCAAGGGAGGACCACCGGCATGCCAGCATGCACGCATGTGTATGTGCGAGATAATATTGATTATTATACTACCATACCCTACTAGTCTTTTCATTTATCAATGCTCAACATTGCACAACTTTGACATATTAGCACTTATCCATTCAAAAAATAAATAATTTGGAGCGACAACTGTCTCTTTACATCTTTGAAATATGTATTATTGTTTTCAAATGCCGTATCTTGTTGTGACCAGAAGATGGCTGTGTTTTGTGTGTAACATGTTTTGTGGTCACCTTTGATATTTTTTTCTTGTACATTTTTTTCAGTTCTTACAATCCTTTTTACAACTTTGCCTGTCATGGGCAAAAATGAAAACGGATATTACACTACACAAACTAGAGCCAATACAGATGGACTATCCCCTAGTGAAGTAGCAGGTTGGATAAGAGCCAAAACAGAGTGTCCCATGGTTGCTGGATAAGGTTAAAACCTTAATTGCGTGGTATAAATGAAGGCTAGAGGAGAGTCATAGATGACCCGATTGGACGACCAGGTTATAATTGTCCGTCTACTAACAGATTTGAGTTTTAAAAAAAAATAGGCAGAGTAAGAAGAGTAATTTCATTCATAGTCATTGCACATTCTGAGCTGCACTAGTTACCTTGGTCAATGAGGTTATGTTTTGCACTTGTTTGTTTGAATCTGTCGACAGAACTTGTCAGCCAAAACACATAAAGTCCAACCAGCTCGTTTTCCTGAAGCAGTCCAGAATGAGCCAAAGAGTAATTGGGGTAGTTTTGTAACAAACTTTGATATGTTGGACTGGATGTGTAGTCATCAGTTCACCACAAGGATTGTTGTGTGCAGCCTTACTAGCTTTTCTTTGCATTGCAACTTTGTTCATTGCATCTATGCAGATGGGAAAAAAATTAAATAAAAAAATCCCGCATTTATCGCGGTTAACTGGTTCCAGACTTGACCGCAAAAAATGAATTTCGGCAAAGTTGGATTCAATACAATAAACTGAATTTATATTGTAGGTAGAGAATAAAAAATGGTTGTGACTTTGTCAATACGGGTAAAAAACTGTAGACACGACTTAGACTTAAGTCTGAGCCATGGCATGTCGGCTCAGTTCTGCTGGCTCAATAACACAGTCTCCATGCAGTGTGAAAGGTAATGTAATCTAACATTACGTCTCATAACATTAGTGATGCCTAATGACTACAATACTACATATAACTTAATCCTAGGTCATAGTCAACCCCGAAACAGCATTTATGAATTAATATTTTTGAAAAACAGGATAAAGCAAGGGAACGATATTCGATATGCAGCGATTTTATCCTCCAAATAGCACTTCAAGCAAGCAAGTAATTCTTTAGTGTGTAAACTGAAACACGCATACCACAGCCAGCACTCTTAAACTTTGAAAGACAAAGACAAGGGGGATACTGGGCCAGGGAATCCAGCTAGCTTTGGCTCTCACCGGGCAGCCCACATCACAAGGAGACCTTGAACAGGTCTGAGCCCGCCAGGGGTAGCCAAAGACGATTGCCCATGGGATAGTCGGCAGGATACGGCTGGGTAACATCATGGATGATCCAGAGAGAGCTTTCATTGCTTGCCAGCGAGCAGGGAGCAAATTAAAATACATACAGTATTCATCTTCTCTGCTTTATTACAAGCCAGTGGTTACATGTGAGTTTATAGATTTACACCCTGGTATGCACTCTGTTTGCCACTTTCCATGTGCTGTAGATTAGCTTCTTTGTTCTCCGCAGTGATGTCAAAACACTCGCTCATTAATCACACTTCTTTAGTACGCCCCTCGTCCACCAACCCTCCCTCCAGCACGACTACCAGGGTGTGAACTCTCAGCACTGCTAGACCGCACTTTTCTATCCGGCCAGCAGTCAGGAGGGAAAGTGGGTCAACAAAATACCACACCGGGACCACCTGAAATCAGCAGTAATGCAAAAGCACTTTGTGCTGCTGTGGTTTTCAGGAAGGCATAATTATGTGTCATTTTGTAATTTTGAACTAAAGGATTCAAATCTACAAAGCAATGAATGTAAACCGCACGCACTAAATTTGGTGTGCAGTAATCCCTTGTTTATCCCAATCAATTGCCAGACCTGATCGTGACAAGTTAATTTCCGCCAAGTACGTTTCCTTCTTTATAAAAAGAAAAATGTTGTAGTTCTAGCAATGAAAACCTGTTCATGACCGTTTAAATGCGTTTTTAACATTATCAGAGCCTTTTGGACATGAGCACGTTGTATATACGCCATAAATGCACTGTATACATTTACACTCATTTTATTCAATAAAGTAGACATATAGTTGAGAAATAGTAGAAAAAGTAAGCAATTTAAAACATAAATAATACGTGTTCTGTTGTGAATGTGTTCCAGTGGCGCAGACACAAAGTCAAGTTCAAGGTTCAGAGCTGACTTTTAGCTTGGCAAGCGTTACGGATGCAACCGTAGCCCATGTTAGAGATAATTGTGTGTTGTGAGACCACTCAAATCTGCAATAAAAGCCAGTTGTTGCGATGAATTCTGATGCTTCTGAATATAACCCAACATTACAGTAACATTGCTGACACCTAGTGGCCAGTGTAGAATATACCTATCATTGCAACATCTTTGAATGCATTTTCGGAAGACCTTATATTAATATTTTAGTTCAATTTGCTGTTTTTATGCTTAGAAATTCTTAATTTAGGACATAACATTTGCTTGAATATGCATAGTTTTTATTAAAAGTAGGACATATCCAACCAAGCAGCATTATTTATTTATATATATATATTTTTTTTTTTATTATAGAGTGAAGCCACAAAATTTGTAGCACAAATATTCAGATTTTTGGACACATTTATTAAAATACTGTATAATATATTATATATATATTTTTTTATAATTTATTTTTCTTCCAAACCCACACACGCACGGGGAGAACATGCAAACTTTACACTGTGGTGAAAGCAGCGATTTTAAGCAGGTTTTCTATATCTCAGATTTATCGTTATGATTCATTCATCCATCCGTTCATTTTCTATGCTGCTTATCCTCATTAGGGTCGCGGGTATGCTGGAGCCTATCCCAGCTGGCTTTGGGCGAGAGGCGGGGTACACCCTAGACTGGTCGCCAGTCAATCACAGGGCCAAAAAACAAACAAATATTCGAACCTATGGACAATTTACAGTCGCCAATTAACCTAACATGCATGTTGTTGGAATGTGGGAGGAAACCGGAGTACCCGGAGAAAACCCACGCACACACGGGTGGAACATGCAAACTCCACACAGAGATGCCCAACGAAGATTCGACCCATGAACCTCCTGACTGTGAGGCCAATGTGCTACCCACTCATCCACCATGCAGCCACCGTTATGATTGGTAAATTATAATAAATCTTTCATCCATGTGTTAAAACTTTTAAATGTGTCCTCTCAAGTTCACAAAGCTGCACCCATGTATTGCAAAACGACGCACGGTACTTATTGTTTATGTCACCGACCAGTAGTCTGCCTGAGTTTTGAGATTTAAAACAACAGCCACATGCAACAGGGGCTTGACTTACATTGTGTTGAAGGCCTATGGACCAGGGACCTTGCTTGCCTTTGTTTCCTTTCAGCTGTGCCCCCCATCCCCCTACACACACACACTAAACCCATTTCCCAAAATATCTCCTGCACACTAGGCTTTTGCATTTTGTTCCACTTACAGCCTCTCTCTTTCGTTGTCATTGCCTTCTTCCCTGCCCTCGCTCTCAAATCGTCAATCATGAATCATAAATTATGAATCCCGAATTTGCATTTTTCCTCTGATTTACTTCTGTCTTAGTTTGCTCTCACCATCGTCACACCCACCATCTTTATCTAAAGGTATGTGGGTATTCATTAATCTGCAGCACCCCCTGAAATGACCCCCTCATAAGCAGATCGCTGGGAAAGGGGGGGCTTCATTTCTCATTAGGGCCATAGCACTACCCGAAACACCCACACAATCCCACTGCAGGCTCGCTCTGCCACATTAATCGAATGCGCTCATTAGCATGTCTCCCTCATTTGGGTTCTGCTGCGCCAGGCAGGGGAACTGACACCTCTCTTTTTGTCAGAGCTGGCTTTTAGAGATGCTAAATATGATACCCATTCAGTCCCTCCAGCTACACTCCAGCTCTTCAGTCCAGAGCTCCTCCTTTCCCAAAGTCCTTCTATAAGCTGTATACCAGAACAGCGTACATGCTTTCCCCAAAAAAACAACTTCGGCTCTGTATGAAGGAAGATCTCCCTAATCCATAGTCCTGTGCCAAGTCTGAGCAAGGCTTGTGCCAGTCTAGACTACCCCAACCTCTGCTGCCCCCGCTTAATTATCAGATGTTGATGAAACCCGAGGCTATCCGAGACTCGCCGCACTACCCAAGTCACAAGGCTCTCAGCTGAGTCAGTCTCAGCCCTCAGTCTGCCACCCAGACTGTGGTGGACTGAGCCTAACACCTAACAAAGCCCACACAGCTTTTACTGACTTTGGTTTCTAAGAGCCAAACTCATGATGATCAGCATGCTGTAGGATGGAGCTTGGCAAAAACTTACACAAAAAAAATCATACACCCACTTCAAATATGATGAATCCCAGTGCAGGACTGTGTGTAGCCACTAGGAGAAAATGAGTATGGGTTAATAATAATATGACTGCATACCTTTATGTACCATATATTACACATATATGTTACACTGTACTGTATATCTATACAATATGAAAACATATAACTTTACCCATAAAAAAACTGTACCGATACCTTTAGCTAGATTATATTAAACGGTGCATGTGCCAAATACTAAACCTATACAGTCTGGTCGTGAACGCATCACAAACGCCTGGTCAGGGAACACTTGGCATCTGCTGGGAAAAGCTGAACAAAGTAGCCGGGGAGAGGGTAGTCTGGGGTTAGGCTGCTGCCCCCGCAAACTGACCTTGGAATAAGATGGATTACTCTTCTGCAAAGATTGCTTCTTTTCTGTAGAGCAACATCTTGTTGAACCCTTGCAAGTAGAGGAATTGATAAAGCTACAGGTGATGGCTGCGGTAGCGTAGTGTCACGCAGGAAAAAATAATGCCATGATTGGTTTACGGATGTGGGAAGTGGTGGTGACAAAGCATGCCTGTGGGGGAACCAAGCATGTCCTGGGTATGATGTACACTAGCTGCAAAAAGTACTTGACTTAAGTGTAAATAAGTCATGCAGGAGGGTGGCATTTCATGCCAATGCACACTATCCTCGCTCACAAAAGGCTTGCCACAATTGTGTAAACGAGTCTCCAACCTTTTCTGGCCTACCATCTATATTACGATGCAAATTGAGGGACAACACGGAAGAAAAATGCATGCAAGTGTAAACACCACCATCGCCTAACCTAAACAAACACATGAACCAATATTCTTTTAGGTATTAAAACCATACCTTTAGCTAGACAGGCACCTGTGCCTTTACCTATAGCACAACATATGTTTTATATGGACCTGAAACTATGGTCCTAAAATGATTTCACCAGCACAGCCTTTTTAGATTTTACAGTACTTGTTTATCAGATAAGGAAATCCACCGACCGATTGCATGCGAGTTAAACATACCATGATCTATGATACCAAAAGCTATGCTTATTGCTTGTATATAGCATTGCCTATATACTGTATTTATTTATCTGCTTATAGATATGTACACCTTTACTGATAGCTACACTATAATATACCCTTAACCAGATGTGTGGACGCCAGTCATGGGGCTTAAACTTGAGTCACACTTTTGATGACTTTAGGTTTGACTTAACAATATCATCAATGACTCGGAACTTGACTTAGACTTTACTCTGACGACTTCAAAATACTATATACTCTAATATTTTTAGCAAGCGTGTTGAGTAAAAAGTATATAATTCATGTGACCGTTATTGTCATTTCTAGCAAGTCAACAAATCCCCCCCAACAATCTGCCTCATTGAATGCATCAATTAACACCCAGTCAAGTAAAAACAAACAACAAGGGTGTGGATTACATATCTGTGAGCGCCAGACTGCCGGAGAGTGGCAGTGATGAACACCGAGATGTGTCTACATGCTACTAACCATCATTTCCTTTGCATTTTGACTGATACGTGTTGAGAGCTCATGCTTTGAATGGTGCAGGCTTAGGCATCCGTTTTATGCAACAGTACGTGTTCCCCTGCAAGATAGCTGTGACTAAGAACGGTGACACTGATTTTACGTTAACTGAGGAGGGTAAGCGGTAGAAGATGGATGGGTGTTAAAAAACGTAATTGGAGGGTGTTTCAAACAAGTTGATTTGTGTTTCTAAACAAATGAATGTAAGTAATGCCTCGGTGATTGCAGTTCATTGGTTGCAGACCCAACCGTGTTAAGGGAATTTTTGCTAGGTATGATTGCTTATTTATAAATGTAACATTTTTTATAGTTAGAGCATAGAAAACCAGTTTAAAACCCTCTAAATACAGCCTTTTAACATTATTAGAAACCCCTACACATAAAACAGCACGGCTGTACCCAATATAGTAGACAAAATACGAGTAAAAAGATTGTTTTAAGACGTAACTAATACTCATGCATGTATTTTAAATATGCATATGTTTTGACTAATACTAGGTCACATTAAACTGCATGTTTTATTCGTGAATGTATATTACTGAAAAACTGTGAGTAAAACCGCAAAATTAAAAATGCTATTTTATTTTCTAATGTATATGCATGTACGTATACATATGAATGTATGTGCGTATGCATGTATATATCTAGTATGTATGTATGTATGTGTGAATGAGTATGTAGGCATGTATGTATTAGCAAATTATAAGAGAGATTATATAAGCTCTGCTTCTTCCTACTCCTTTTCAGACAGGAATGTAACATGAATAATTCATCGTACAAGGTGTGCATGTTCCAAACAAATTCAACCAAACCAAACCACAATTTCAAGCCTTTGACTTTGTACCCGACTTACACCGTCTTGTCTTGTCTTGACTTGAGAATTGACTAGGACTTGCGCTTCGTTATTTGACACTTACTTAAGACTATGTTAACAATATGGACGCCTACTGAATAAAAGTGCTGCAGCTCAATTGATACCACATTGACAAAGTTGCCCTTAAAATGTAGGTTCCTATCCTACAATAAAAAATATTGGCAATCTATTAAGTGCTATATATATATCCATGCATTTATATATATAAATAAATCTCTGCTGTGAGATGCATTTCCCGATAACAAAGCGGTCGTCCTCAACGGGGTTCTCTCTAAATGTCTGCAAGCTCTTTTGTCCATTTCCCCCAAACCTCCTGAAAAACTGAGCACTCTCCCACAGCTCACCCACATCTCACATGGCTGACCTTTGTGTCAACCTCCTGCTCCCAAGCCTGTGACCCCTTTGCCAAACTGTGGGGTCAGGGTACAATTTCTCCATGACTGCTGCATCATGGGAAACGCAGTGAGCAGAGAAAGAGCGAAAGAGGGCCGGGGTGGGATGGCATATAATGTGTGTGAGGTGAGGTCACATCCCCAATCAGTGATGTAAAACAGAGCCATTGTTAGCGTGGCAGGGGAAAAAAAACTGATTAATGCAACGGGGTGTTTGTTGGAGAGATGAAAGGGGAAAAAAGGGGGAGGAGAAAGAGCAGTGAGAGAGGCAGAAGAATGAGGGCATGAGAAGGTTTGCGATGCGTTTGAGAGTCTGTTCAATGTCTAGTGGAGGAAATCTAGAGTGCGTGTGTGCGCGTGTGTAATGGGCATTGGATGCGAGACAGGAACTGATGAAGTGAAGCTGGAGTGTGAGTTGAAGAAAGGGGAGGGGACTGGAAATATATTATGTAACCTCCTCTGGGGGGAGGGGGAGTGAGGTGAGGGTCAGCAAGGGAGGAGAGAAGAAGAGGAGGAATGTCATGTGTAAGGGAAAATACTTCTTTCAGTTGGAGTTATAATCTGGAGGAGTGTGCATGAGTCACGGTGCCCTGTTTCCATCAATTCCCTTGCTTCATATTTCATCACCTTCCCTACTCGTCCTGCCTTCTTGTATAAGCAAACACGTATCTGAACTCTACGTACTGTGGATATAGGCCACATGTTTAACTTGCCCTTTCACCGAGTCACGTCACTCATAAGGTAAAAACTGCTGTTGAAGAATCAAAAGGCCACAGTCCGTCAGCTGAATGTCACCTGGTGGCTCTGCTGTAAATATGATCCATAAATAATATCAGCATTGATTTATGGACTTATATAATGTCACGGAGAGTTTTTCTTGTGAGCTAAACTTTCGTAAATACTGTAGAAGGCCTCACCTTTACTTCTTAAACTTCTTAAAACAGCAAGTACTATAATACATATCAGTATTGATTTATGTACTCACATAATGCCAAGAGTTTTTGTTCTAAACTTTTAAAGATGCAAACCTCACCTTTACCTCTTAAAACAGCCAGAACCGTAAGGAACATATTATACTGTATAAATCTATGCTAGATCCATGTAACGTCTTAAATGAATCCACAATGTCATTTGGGATGTTTTATTTTCATGTTAATGTCCTGTATTATTATGCACACATCTAAAACTGTACACCATTTTTTTATTTATCCTCTACTTCTCATCCAGCCTTTTTTGTCACATTTGTTTGTCGCATTTGTCAACTGATTCCACTGTCAAAATGTTCAGCTCATCTCTCAGTACTTTTCAAAAACTGCTCACATTTACTGTATTTTCTATGACAATTTATCATGAATTTCTACTGAAATTGCTTGATCTACTTATGTAATGGTCATGTGTTGTTTGCCCATAAAATTCAGATAGCTTTGTAAATTGCAGGCCACTGTAGAGAATCGCACAACTAACTTGTGTGTGGTCATGAGATGAATGTTCATCCACAATGACTGGTGATCAGTCCAGTTTATAGCGTGCCTTAAGGACTATGTTAGCCACCATTCTCACCCATGACCAGGATATGTGGTATAGAAACCGATGAATACATTTAATCCCAAAGCACCCTCTGTGTTGATCATCCATGTCACCGCAAATAGTGAACGGAGGCACCTGGACTCTTCGTTTGCTGGAGATGTTTCACCTTTCAACAAAAGAAAACATCTTAAAAATCTTAGGCGTGGTGTTTGGCGGTGAATGACTTTTGTGCATAACAATGGGTTGTTCGCCTGCCTTTTGGCAAAACTCATAACGGCCACTCTTTGCTGTATGTAAAGGTGTCGAGCTCTTCTGTTAGGTGAGGGTGGGAACATAGATTGACCAGTAAATAGAGAGCTTACCTTCCAGCTCAGTTCTCTCCTCACCACATTATTCCATCCCCAAAGGGACTGCGTCGATTCACCTGATGATCTCACGCTCCATCGTTCCCTTACTCAGGAACAAGACCCATGGATACTCCTCCACCTTGGACAAGACCTTGCACCTAAGAAGAAGGGTGCAGTCCATCCACATCCTTCTGAGAACCATGGCCTCATACCTCCTTCACCAAACCTCCCTATCCAGAGTTAGGACATCCTTGTCCCTCAAATGAACGTTCCTGCTTTTTTGAGATAGATGAAAGTTAAAAGAACTGTTGACACAAGGCACAAAGAAACGGCTCTTTTAATGTTGTGCTGTATGTTTTTATTATTTACATTGGTCCCTCCAATGTACAAGTCATTGCACTCCTCACTAAACCACACTCTTGGGATTTGCCCTTTAGAACAGAAGAAGTGTCAACAAACAAGAAGAATCCAGTTCCCTCTCTCCAACTTCTTCGAAGAATGTGTCATAATTGTGACACTGTGAAGCCCAAGTAGCTCTCTTTATTTGACAAGAGACAATCATGAGTCATAAGGAAATTGACAATGAGCTCATCACCCATCAGAAATTGCAGTAGGTCATTACTCAATGTATTGTAACTGTATGACTCATGGTGTCATCTTAGAAAGAACGCTAAAATCATCACACAGCAACGTAACCTTCAAAAGGTAGGTAAGAAAAATATACAAGTGGAAGTACCAATACGAGTTTAGAATAAAACAACTATTTTAATGGCTTCCCATCATGCATTGTTTCCCAGCAAAGCAATTCATACAGCTGTCCTCTAGAGCCTAGGTTCCCAAAGTGGGGTATGCGTACCCCCAGGGGTACACCAAACGCGATAGTTGGTACGTAAATAAAAAAAAAAAACTATTAACGCTAAACACTCACAATTACGAGTGCACCTGTAAAGAGACAGAGCGTGAAGTTGCTCATTAACCCAAACATCACACACACTATGCTGGTAAAAATAAATGTACAAACAGAGTCCAAAAAAATTTAAACGGATTTTGGGGAAAAAAAGCAAACAGATTTTATAGAACCCTACTCGAATAAAAGATATGTAGGATGATTATTTATCTATTTATCAATGTTAAAGTGAAACTTTATCCAAATGTGACCATGCAAAACATTTTTGGAATTATTATAAAATGAAGGAATCAATTAATTCAGTTCAATATTTCAAGTGTAATTAAGATTTTAAAAAGTTGTATTTTTTTTTAATGTTGTTCCAATGTTGTATTCTCGTGTTAAACATCGCCAACGTGTCAGATAAAGAGGATTGCGCATTTGGAAGCGAGCGCTGAAACCAGGATGGATGGTTCTGCACGCTGTGTTTTTTTTAAGACCAAGTTGCACGACGTCACACAACACGGAATTCCTCAAAGGGGAATGTTGAGCAACGTCTCCCGGGAAATGTTTATTTTTGGTGTGAAGGAAAGCTAATTTTGTTTAGCAATACTGGAGCTAGATTATTTGCCAAACTGTTGCTGAAGTC
This sequence comes from Oostethus manadensis, assembly GCA_024372805.1. NCBI lineage: Eukaryota > Metazoa > Chordata > Actinopteri > Syngnathiformes > Syngnathidae > Oostethus > Oostethus manadensis. The sequence continues at coordinate 5,941,859 of QODF01000040.1, forward strand.
CAACACCTTTCCAATATTACTTGGTCAAGTTGAAGCGGCAAAAGAGCAAGCTGTAAGTAACAATTTATCATTGCTCTAATGGTTTACTTTGTGTAAGTGACGGGACAAAATAACAACCACATAGAGTGTGCATACTGGAAGCGTAGGGAGTGTTACTTGCATGCATGCAAATTACAATCTCACCCATGTTTGGAGCTGCTAAGATGTTAAAAGTGGACATTTTAAAAAGATAAATCGTTTGCTATAAACTCCTGTACCGCCTAGGAAGAGGGATTCGGCAGCCGTCTGGAAGTCGTCAGTAGCGCTTGGAAGTTAAACCAATCACAGCGCAGTGGGTTCAGCGGGAGGAGGGCCAGAGGTGGAGTAAATTACACAGAACATTTGGGCGCGAGGCGGGAAACCCAAGGAAACCCTGCAGGAAAAGAGGCAGAGTCTGGAACATCTAGAAAGCTTTCTGTGCGGGTTATCGTTTGTAGCTGTTCTTAAGAGTCTAGAACTCAATACAAAAACCCGAAAATGAGCATAATAGGTCCCCTTTAAGAAACTTTAGGAAAAAAGGAACGGGTTATACACTGGAAATTACGGTAAATAAGAATTAGTGAGAAGTTGCGGGAATCAAATATGTCGCATATGTGCTGCTTTGTCCTTATCGCCAAGATTTTGGACACGGGTGATGTGATATGGGCTGCACAAATCGCACCTTTGTGTATAGTACTTTCAGGTGGCCACAGATAAAAAGCTTAAGCAGAATTATGGAGTAGCTGGAGCAACATTTTTTTTATTATGCACTTAGAATATCAATGCATATTAGTTAACGTGAAGGCATCAGCGTGCGTGTAAATGTGACAACGCGTTGAATCATTGTATCATGAAGCCAACTTTGTGCAAGCATTGGGGTCATCTGTCTCGACTAGTTTGGAAGAGGTTGTGCATGTTCATGGCAACGACTAAGCGGATAGCCCAACACAGATGCAAATATGTTTCCCATTCAAAAATCATTAAGTAGCTATCAGAAAGCAGTTAGAGGGATGTTTACATTCCCACCGTGCCATGTCCATGTTATATGACTTAGTCTGACTCATGCCTCTTAAACTGTCAACATATAAAACTGCTCTTAGGATTTTCTGTGAGGCCTATGTGATGGAACGCCCTGTTTGGCATCAAACTGTACACATCCTGCCAAACCAAGCTATTCGGCCATCTTTGTTCTGAATGAGCAGTTGTGTGTAGCATTTTGTATGATGTGGATATGTGGAAACTGCAGTGAAGAAATTGTTCTAACTCCAGGGGACAAGGGTGAGTGGGGGCTTTGATTACAGTTAACCCACAAGTTGTATTGAATAGCTGCTCTTGGGTGGTGTTACATTATTGTGGGATGTGTAATGTAATGTTTCATTCGTCAGGGAATATTGAAAAGCACATTGTCATAAAAAAAGCGTATATAATTTTGGGTCCATTTTATCATCTTGCAATTATTTATTTCGTTTTGATGTGTTCAAATCCAGGGAAAAACTTCTCTTTTTTGTCAATTTTTGTAAGTTGAATTAATTTAATTGATGTATTTAATAATTAATAATGTATTAATTTAATTACAAGGATTTAGGTGGCTGAGTGGTTAGCACATTGGCCCCACAGTCAGGAGATCTGGAAGACCTGGGTTAAAATCTTCGTTGGGCATCTCTGTGTGGAGTTTGCATGTTCTCCCCGTGCGTGTGTGGGTTTTCTCCGGGTACTCCGGTTTCCCCCCACATTCCAAAAACATGCATGTTAGGTTAATTGGCGACTCTAAATTGTCCATAGGTATGAATGTGAAGGTAAATGTTTGTTTGTCTATATGTGCCCTGCGATTGACTGGCGACCAGTCCAGGGTGTACTCCGCCTCTCGCCCAAAGTCTGCTGGGATAGGCTCCAGCATCCCCGTGACCCTAATGAGGATAAGCGGCATAGAAAATGGATGGATGGATGGATGGATTTAGCGCAATAATAATGTATATTGTACATGTGTGTTTGTAGGTGTGATACCTTGTTCATGTAGTACTGCATATACCATTAACATAACAGCATTTAGTACTACAAATAAGGGGGTGGGAGTAAATAAGCTTGTCGTCTTCCCACTCCTTTTCGGGACAAATTGTTCCTGTTTATAGGTATATGTTCATTATGTTCTGTCCGGTGTATTTTGTGTGGCTCGAAATAAATATACATCAATCAATCAATGTATATACGCATACATAACCCTACAGTATGCTCTTTATGTGTTGTAACATTCTGTTTTTTAAGAATTCTGTTTGCTGAGTTCAAATTGTATCAAAGAGCATTTCCTTTGCCTGCTCATTACGTTGCATAATATACAGTATACCAATATATGTATACCAATATACCAACAAAGGTCAAAAACCATACGTATGGCCATATGTCCGTAAAAATGTTTTGCTCACCATCCTGCAAACCTTCCTGCTAACTTGACGTTGACATTCTCTTCTGATTTTGTTTCAGCACTTGCAATCAAAGTGACTGTTGTAATTACCAAATTAGATTCAGGTCTATAACGCTCCCCTTATCTCTTCAATTGCCATTGTTCATAAACAAACCATAAGTATAAGCCCTAAATATGCCTCACACCTTTACTAAATGCGTTTAAAGTATGAAATGTATAGGTACTCACCACTAACAAATGATAATGTAAGATAGTCCATTAACAAATGGAATCAGAGTTAGGGTGTAGAAGTTACAGCACTCAGCGCTTGATGAAAAAACAGTGTCGCATAAAGACAAACTTTAAAAATGACATTACATTAAATACCATTATGCGACAAAGTGAATAAAATAATCAATAATGAGAGTGAGTTCAAAATAATAATACTAGAGGTGTAACAATTAATCAATGAATTGGTGATTAATCAATTATCCAATTAATCAACAACTATTTTGATATTTAATTAATCTTTTTGTTATTTTAAAATGTAAAAATCCCCTGACTTCAGCCTCCCAAATGTAAAATGTTTATTAATTTCCTTAGTCATCTATGAAAGCAGACCTAATACCTTTCTGTTTTAGACAAAAAAAGAAAGTCAAACACATCGGCTTTGACTTTGGAAAACAGTGATCGATACTTTTCTGGTATGCTGCAGAGCAAATCACTGTTTGCGTTTGGTTGACATTGATTTGGTCGCACTAGTGATCACTTGATTAATCAGCAAGCTTCAGATTAATCGACCACGATTATAATCGCTAGTTGCAGCCCGACATAATACAAACGGCATAAACATAAATAGCAGTTATTAAAAGTACTTCTAGCGTGGTCTTAACACAGCTATTCTGTTTTCTGCATACCAAACCATGTGCCAATATCATTGTAAGCCATTGTCTTTCAAAACTTCATTTCATTTCATATTTTCAAATAGATTTTGCCATGTACATCCCCAAGCTGCAGCTATAGAGGGACTATACAAATGAAGGTGGGAGTATAATAGCCATACAAAAACCATTAGAAAGGAACTTCAAACACAAATATGTGCAAAACACCTCTGAGAGTATATTGTTTCTTTCTTTCCCCCCCTTCATGCTGTAAGATGTAATTGTAAAAGAAAAAGCAAAAGTTCTCACAAGGCTCTGCAGAGTGGTCAGCTTGGTTTCATTAGGAGAATGAATTAGTGGAGGGGGAAGGGAGCATCTCTGCATGCTGTAACATGACAGGGGAGCGAAGGTTGACTGTGAGTTGTGTGTGTGTGCGTGTGTGTGTGTGTGAGTGAGTGAAGCCTGGACTTTTTCTGACTCTGAGCTGAGCTTTGCGGCCCATAATTAATGCTTCCTGATGGAGGAGGAGTTGGAGAAAAGGAGTGTTTCAGGGGGAGTGAGTGAGGGTCCTGGTCCCAAACTGGCCTGTCCTGCAGGCATATTGTTGTGCTGCTGTAACTTTTGCCAGATGGGCCATGAGGAAAACTACATAAAGCGACCATAGACACTTTTGTGTGCACGCATGTGTGTGTATCTGTGCAGTTGAGCATGCACAAAACAACCTTGTTTAGATTTGGGATGGTAAGGTGAACCCAAAGACCATGACCCGATTTCTTCTCGCTTGTAGACTTCTTCTTCTCCAAGAGCCTAATTCTGATTGGGAGTGTGACTATGATGCTGAGAAGTGAAAATAACCAACTAGGTCATATCAGATGAACATTGACAAAGTGTATGTGACAAACACAAGGGGTCAGTATTGAGTAAAGTATAATTGCCACACTTGGTCCTTCCTGACTCAGCTCAGTGGAAGGCTCATTATGTAACCCCATCATCTTGTATCATAACTGACATTATTATTGGGGTTTTATTCAGGGTCTCCGTGTGCTCCACTTACCCAGAAATGCAAAGTGAAACCAACTTCGCTCACCTAAAACAGTTAGTCAACATATGGTTGATGTGAATGCGTGCAAATGTCCAAGTGGGTGGGAAGATAATCAAGTTTTAGCCTGTCAAAATGTATGTGTGCCTTGCATTACAAGTACTGAAAACTCAAAATTGCGCACTACAAAGTAATACACCTACACAACACAACAAAGTGCGCCTATGAGAGCACTTGCAATGAAAACACAATTATACAGTAGTCCCTCGCCACCTTTTTCAATAAATATATATTAATAAATATATTATTAATATATAATATCAATCAATATATTAATATATTGATATTATATATATCATATTATATCATACATATCATATATATATTAATAAATCATGTTGTTTACTGGTTGAATCCACCTATTATTAGACAAAAGCATGCATATGTAAGCAGATTTTACACATTTTATTTTCATCTAAATCCATTTTAAACATAAAAGTGGCTAAACGAAGTAAAATAAAGATAATGCTCCTGATGTAAATTTTCAGCTCCGAAATTGCATTTGACACTTTTTGATCTTAAGGAGGATCAAAGTAGAGCTTGCAAAAAACAAATTGGAGTGAGAGAAACAATTTTGAGGAAGCAATTTATTACAAACAAGCCTTAAAGTGAAAAATGCTTTTCATCAGCTGATTAAAAGTTTAGAGGAAAATTGCAGTTTTTTGGGGGGGGAATTTTGTCCATCATCGACAATCCTTATGTGAGATATAATTTCTAAATGTGTTCTAAAGATAAGAAAACAGAATAAAAGAGACTGCACGTAATGGGACACACCTATGCCGCCTACAAAAACCGCTATGGAAAAAACACCAACAAGGTTGTTTTGTTTTATATACATGCTGTAACCCTGTAGTAACAGGTACGTGCATGATAACATGTAATACTTCAAGTATTTTCGTTCTTTTAAGCATTACTGGAACTTCCTTAAGAGAACATTGATTTCACATAGGAACAGTGAACGCCTACACCTAACGATCCCAAACTCAAGAACAAAAACACAGCAGCAGCTCCAGTATGTAGCTATACCCTTAGGTAAATGTTGTGACGCTCTGCCAGATTTCTCACATAAGGATTTTGGTTGATGGGCAACATTTTTTTAAAGTGCAGTTTTTTACCTTTAAGGCCATAGCTTTTAAAAGCTAAAATCTTGGCAAAACTGTGGACTGAATGTTATTTTCTGTCATGTATTCACACTGTCATGATCTCAGCTTTCACTCGCAGTCGAACTGTTGAGTTACATACAGTAAGCAAGGCCTCTCGCGGTGCGCCTTTGCAACTGAGGTGGGATGCAGTAAGACACCAATTTGAAACTTCTTCAAGATTCTGACGGTTATGGAACAAAAACGTCCAGTGGTAGACCCCAAAAATCTCATTGCCGTCCGTCACAACCCAAATGAAGATCGATCTACCCTCCATTCCCTGTCTAGGCGTCATAAGGATAGAAACCTCAGAGTGACAGGAGAGAGTCACCAAACACAGCGCTAGTCATTTTTAACAAAGACAAAGTCGCTGCGGATCGGTAAAGTCTCCAGATCATTTCAGACCAACGGAATGAAAAACTTGGAAAATACTCAGGTGGAGGTTTTATACTTCAAGATCGCTGATTTGCTCGTTTTATTGTCAATCAAAAAGGGATTCCTCCTTAGACAGATAATCCAATCATCATGCAGAAGTTGAGCGTTTGGGGCAGCCCATTGCCCCACAGACCCCCAGAGAAGCTGAGCGTTCAATTGGCAAAGCCCAGCATTTATCCAACAACCGTCCTGTTCACGCAGTGGAACAACCCACTCTACACTTCTCCATCAAAGTCAGTAGATACTCAGCATCTGACTGTATAAAAGCGCCGTGGCACTAGTTATGAGAAGGACGTTGTGTCAGTTACCTGTGATAAGTAGCTGATTCTGAATAAAAGATGAATGCATTCTATCAGATACTTAGTCAATGAAATGTACACACTGCAGTACATATTTCACCACTTTTTTGGGACATTTTAGGGGAAGCTGAGCTTCCCTTGCAGTCTTAGAGCAATCACCACTGCTGTGTCAGTTAGCCAAGAACTTCCAGGAACGTCAAGAGTTAACCTTTGATGACATCGTCGACGGGCAACAAAACTGAGGGACAATGACATCCAGTTCCGCTTTTCATTTTGGGAGCATGCTAACAGGCTGCTGATGGACACACTTTGCAATAAAGATATGTTATAAACACAGTTGGACTCACATAGAAAATTAACCGCAGACGCGTGTATAAATGGCTACAACACAACATAAAGCAGAATGGGAGCTTGCTTCCCTGCAGCATGCATCCATTGGGGCTGATGGGTCATGTAAGGGACACATGAAGCAGGACACCGTGTATTAAACTGCCTGGACTGGCACCGTATGGGTCACATGATAGGAGGAATTGGTCAGTAGTATGCAAAATAATGCAAGGACAGTAACAAATAAATGGCTTTACGTTCCTCTGCCCGTACTGCTGTGGCACACACACTTCGTCATCTGTTTTTGCAGTGTAGTTCATGTTTATTTTGTGGGTAATCTTTGACCTACCCGGTATTTAAATAACACTGGGTCAACAACACTCTCACCACTGGGACGAACAGTTCTGTTAGGGGGAACAGACAGACTGGCATGAGCAGCTTGTTCTTCAGATTTCTCTAACGTCTCATGATCAACCACAGTGATAACAGCGCCTTTAAAGGGGATAAAACTGCATCACTACAGCTCTCACTGAACAAATGAGACACAAAATTTGGTTGCATTAAATATACAGCAGGTTGGTTCAGTTGTGCACATAGTGTAAATTTTCATTTCCATATTGTGTACTGTACTCTAGTACTGCTCCATGAGAACATTCCCGCTCTGCCATTGCCAATCATCTTGGATGCTGCAGATATGAATGACCTACAGTGACACGGGAAATAGGGTGGGACCTGGAGCCCCTTAATCTGCCCTGTTGAAATCTTAATCCCATTACTGTGCAAGGGAGCAAGAACCCCTGATGCTGAAGCACAGTGGCCACAGCCCGGTGACAAAGCTCACTGTTGGCCTTTGAAGTGGGACTTGACCTCCAGAGACGGGAGATCCTGCTGGATCTAATCTGGGTGGTGATCTCTGGGCAGAGATTTTGCAGTGTTTATAAATTCAACAAGTGATTTGTGGTCACTGGGGGCACGTGTTTCATTTAACTTTGCATCATTTTCCAGCACAGTGACATGGGACCCTATTTTTAAAGAAAATCTAAACTCTTTTTGAACAACCGTTTAATCATTTACAATCATATGCTGTCATGTTAACCAGGGCCGATTTTGTCCAAGGATTTTCATGGTCAAATCTGATCTGGTAAATGTTGTCCATCGTCGAGCAATCAACAGATGTTTTTTAAAAGCACAGCAAATGGGGATTCCTACAACAGATTCCATTACATTCCATTTCCTTCCGCTTATCCGGGTCCAGGTCACGGGGGCAGCAGTCTCAGTAGGGAAGTCCAGACTTCCCGGTCCCCGGCGACCTCTTCCAGCTCCACCAGGAGGACACAAAGGCGTTCCCAGGCCAGCTGTGAGACATAGTCCCTCCAGCGTGTCCTAGGACTTCCCCGGGGCCTTCTCCCGGCTAGGCATGCCCGAAACACCTCAGCAGGGAGGTGCCCGGGAGGCATCCGGATGAGATGCCCGAGCCACTTTAACTGGCTCCTCTCAATGTGAAGGAGCAGCGGCTCTAGTTTGAGCTCCTCCCAGATGGCCAAGCTCCTCACCCTATCTCTTAGGGTGAGTCCAGCCACCCTACGGAGGAAACTAATTTCCGCCGCTTGTATCCGCGATCTTGTTCTTTCGTTCATGACCCATGACTCATGACCATAGGTGAGGGTGGGAACGTAGATCGATCGGTAAACAGAGAGCTTTGCATTCCGGCTCAGCTCTCTATTCACCACAACGGTCCGGTACAGCGACCGCATTACTGCGGATGCTGCACCGATCCATCTGTCGATCTCACACTCCAACCGTCCCTCACTCGTGAACATACTTGAACTCCTCCACCTGAGGCAAGACCTCACTCCCAACCCGGAGGGTACAGTCCACCCATTTCCGACTGAGAACCATGGCCTCGGATTTGGAGGTGCTGAGTCTCATCCCACAAGCTTCACACTCAGCTGCAAACCGCTCCAGTAAACGCTGAAGGTCACAGCCTGATGAGGCCATAAGGACCACATCATCTGCAAATAGCAGAGACGAGATCCTAAGGTCACCAAGCTGGACTCCCTCAACACCTTGACTGCGCCTAGAAATTCTGTCCATGAAGATTATGAACAGAATCGGTGACAAAGGGCAGCCTTGGCGGAGGCCAACGTTCACCGGAAACAAGCTCGACTTACTGCTGGCAATGCGAACCAGGCTCCTGCTTCGATTGTACAAGGACCGAATGGCACGTAG